>LOEQ01006961.1:0-67363 GCA_001685075.1 Bramus lutescens | reverse complement strand
ACTCATAGAGATCCACCTGTCTCTGCCTCCTGAGTGCTGGGATTAAAGGCGTGTATTTTTTTTTAATATTAAAGGCTGTTACAGGTGATGTGTTCTGGTCATTTTTTTTTTAAGTTCTGGGCATCTTTTTCTAAGGACTGCCATAAGGACTTGGGGAAAGTGGTAGAGTAAATTTATTTCAAGTTGTTTAAGAAACTGACACCGAGTGAATGAGGGAAGGAAAGCAAGGGCCTCAGGCTACAACCTACAAATGTTTAGTATTCGATGCATGATTCTCTATTTGGTTGCAATATTTGTTTACATATTCATTTGTCTTATTATGCCCTTTCCAATAATGCTTCTGATTTTCACCACACAGATATCAGATTATGCCCAGTGATAGGATGGTCAATACAGGGTTTTAATTAAAGGTTATTTGGAGGATATAACAGTTTTACTCTTCTAGCTGAATAAGTCTTCATGTTCTTCATAATGCTATCCTTTGGGAATTTGTGTAATCAGAAATTATCCAATTTGCTTGTTGTTAGAGGCGGATAAACATACGCTGTTGTTCATGGGCATGAGTTCTGATGTAGATGTGTGTTGCAGAGATTTCTGAGGTTTCATTGACTGCAGGGGCTATATGTGCACATGGTGAAATTTTGGCTGATAAGAAAGACAGGAGTGTGCCAGACTCAGAATAAATAAAAGCCCAAGTTACTAAATTACTCCCTAACCTTGCCTACCTCATAACTTACTATCCTAACTTTGCTTAAGAGAGCATCCTGGCTTTGCCTCATAAGTGAACTGTTACATATCTGATACTATTTACTCACAAAAATAAACTGATTTTTTCAAAAAAAATCTGATTCAGATAGTAGAACCTTGAGATACCTTAACTTTCATGTTTTACATGTTCCTTTTAAACTATCAAAATATTATTACATAGTGATGAAAGTATGCTGGATTAATATTTTAATAGAGGGCAGATATGTATCTTCACCTAGACATGGAATTGAGAATACTTTTCTTTACTAGGTTTTAATGTTTTCATGGGGAATCACTCAATGATATTCCAGTTCAGATTTGGGAAGAAACTCGTCCTAAGTAGGAGACCTAAAACTAGAGAATTAAAAAGAATGAAAGATTTATAAGACGTCTTTCATTCTTACACTGGAGGAATAAGAATTCCCCAAAAAACACGGACAAGGAAGAAGAATGAAAAAGCAAAGGGGACCACAACAGCAGGGACCAGAGAGGGGTGCACAAGGAGCTTGTTGAATGCCTAGTGGAAAGTAGAAGGCTTGTATGGCCAAATGGATTTTTCATGTGGGTGAAGAAAACAATTAAAGCTAGATTATCACTTAAATTTTATTTTTAATCTACTATTCAGATTCAGGTAACATACATGAGTCAGTGTACTTAAAACTGATGAGATTAACTCCTCTTGCCTAGATTTTTTTTCCTTCTGAATCACTTAGTTTTTATAGACCACGCTTGTCTGAAACTATAAAATAGCTCAGGCTAGCTTTAAACTGACAATCTTCCTGCCTCAGCCTTCAGAACTCTTCAATCACTGCTCTTTGCCATCGATATGGACTTCAAAAACGAACAGTAACCAACCACAATTCCTGCCCTTAATCTTGACCTTGATTCACATTATTAAGAAGTACAAAGGATACTAATCATGTTTAGTTATAAAAGTCAAGATAAACTCCCCTGGCCCCTCCTGACAAGAAGGTAGGGAGAAGGGGGAACTAAATCTTCAGGAGCTGAGAGGTCCAGGTCAGTGTAAGGATTCACAATGACTACATTAGCCTCTGCACTCTCCTGGATTTCTCTCATATATAGAAATGAAAAATATACGCTTTACTGTACTGCTTTTTTTCTACCCCCTCTCTAAATGTTCTTCAAAAGTTGGTCAATAAATGTATCCCAACCTCTAGATTTATCATTTCAAGATTATTTATTTATTTTACTATTTTAAAGCTTATCCCTCAACTTTCCAACTGAACCTTTCTTGAATAACCAACAAATTGGGATCATTTGTCTTGGAATATTGTTCCCCAGATTTAATGACAAGTTTTCCTGTTTAACTTTTTCTTTTGTTTCAATCTCTCTCCATATTTTTATAATCCACTTCTTTCCTCCCACAGATCATTCTTGGAAAATATCAACGGAATTCATGACTTAGGTAACTATGTTGAGAGTCTCAGTAAAATATAGCTAAGTATTTCATTAGATACCTTAAACTAAACCTCTAAAAGGAAATTCAGTACCATTCCTGACAAATTATTTCTACTTTATTTTCAAGAGCTGATTAATGGCAATCCAGTCTGTAGAAATAAAACATAAGTAAATCATGTGGCTATCTCAGGCATTTCTATGTTCTTCTCCCCTCTTGTTGTAAGAGGCTGTTTGTTTGTTCCCGGCTACTCAGACCTGAAATAACCACAGAGAAACTGTATTAATTAAGTCACTTCTTGGCTCATTAGCTCTAGTTTCTTATTAGCTAACTTAAATCTTAATTTAACCCTTTTCTAGTAATATGTGTATCACCACGTGCCTGTGGCTTAATGGGTAATGTTCCATCTGGCTCCAGCATGGCTACATTTAAATGTGAGCCTACATCTCCAGCAACAGGAGGTGCGGGAGACAGAGACCAGCAAATCTCTGTAGTCCACTGCCCAGACAGCCTAGTCTAACTGATGAACTCCAGGTTCAGTTGGACACCTTGCCTCAGAAGAGAAGATTACTAGTAATAGCAGAAGCCATGATATGTAGACCTCTAATCTCTATGTGCATATATACTTTAACAATACATGATAATACACACACACACATTCACACACCATTTACTTTTAATCTTTTGACTAGATCATAAGAAATCATCCTTTACCATAGAACTTTCCTTATGTATTATTTTTATCTTATCTAAATTAACGACATGGTAGGTAATCAATGAATTTTTGTTGAATGTAATTGTTATTTGTATTTTCTCAAAATTTTAAAAAGTGGCTTCATGCAAGTTACAGTAGAAGAAAGCTTGTTTTAAAAAATATCAAAATTGTGTTTTTTTCAGCTTTATGTAATCACATTTCTTGGTTGAGTAAGATGCTATTCTACTTTCAGTGAGGACACACATACAGAACATTCCATGTCACTAAAAAAATAACATATGGGGAAGTGGGGATAATGCCTTTTGGAGATTCCAAAACGTCCCTAATATCACAACTCTTATTAAATAGTGACTAAATTAAGTACACCTTAACAGCTTCGGTGACTGAGAGAAGAAAATCATGCACACTACTTTTAAAAATTGAAGATTATAGTGGAATATGATTTCAAGATATGTTGCACCTATTTATGCTGTGTAATATTTGTTTGATGATGCAAAGACTGTTGCATTATTTTTGTTGCATTTGTTTAACTCTGTAAAGCTGTGTTATTGTGCTTATCTAAAACACCTGATGGCTCTAATAAAGAGCTCAATGGGTAATAGCAAGGCACAAAAAAGGATAGGCGTGGTTTGCAGGTAAAGAATAAACAGGAGAAATCTGGTAAATGAAGACCAAGGAGGAAGAACGGGAGAAGGAGAGGAATACACAAGGGGAGAGCCACCCAGCTACACAGTCAGCCACAGAAAAGGAAGTAAAGAAAGGTATACAAATAGAGAAAGGTAAAAGCCCAGAAGCAAACAATAGATGGGGTAGTTTATGAAAAACTGGCTAGATTTAAAAAAAAAAGAAAAGAAAAGAAAACAACGTAAGACCAGGCATTCATAGGTAAGAATAAGTCTCCTTGTAATTTATTTGGTAGCTATGTGGTAAAGCTCAAATAGTAAAGAGCCAAAAAGTAACAAATATAGAGTATTTAAAAAAAAAGAACAAATAAAAAATGCTACAATGTAAAAACCATAGAATGCAGTGTGTTGTATTCCTGATTATCTGATTATCTGAAATATTCTATTAAACCTAAAAATTGTGAGCTTGGCAATCTGCTTCACCAGTGAGTTCTCAGGAACGGAAAAAAGGAAGTGACAGGCATGAGAAGGGTAGAGTGAGGGTGAAATTCAAAATGAAAAGCTCTTAAGTGACTTAAAGTTTCTCAGTTGACATAGTCTTTTATCCTTTCCTTTGAGCTATTATTAGTGCATAAAGATTCCTACAGAAAAATAATGATTAGCCTATAAAAAATGAATTTTCTTTTGGTTGTATAAGCACAAATCATGATGAGTCTTCAATAAAGGACACCAATAAATTTTAAATTGAGTCAGAAGCAGTTAGAAGTACTCAGAAACTTGGGCATAAATTTATCACATAGACATGGGCTCAGTCAATATGCAACAGGCATTATATATCTATGATACATCTATTCCAAATGGAACCCATGTTTGACACATCTTGAATGCCATTTTCTTTAGCAATAAATTCTGAAAATTGCACATAAGTAAACTTTTTGAATAATCTAATAATGGAATTGTTGTAAAACCTGTAGAATTGTCCTTTTAGGGAAAAGAACCTTTTGGGTTTGGTTAAAAATCATTATTGCATTTAAAAGACTTGATGATATTACAGACGTCTTTCCTTCCTTCTTAGTCATATTAGCAATCTAAGAAAGACCTAAATGCTTACTAGAGTTATTGATTTCCTATGTAGAAATCAACTGATCTATATCATAGAACAATTAGCAGGTAATGTTGTGGCCCACAGATTACAATGCTGACAGAATCTACTGGTGAAGTAACAGATTCCGATGCACTGACCATTTGCTCAACTAATTGTTGCTACTGTGTGCACTTTAGTACCTGCAGCCTCTGCAAAAATTGCTTTTAATGAGGCCATTACTCTTTTTCTTCTATTATTCCCCTAATTCCCTTCTATATAGTCTTTAAAACCCTAATCAGCAAAATCATTCACAAAATCACTTCTTAAAATGTAACAGTTCACTTCAATGTAGTATCAAAAGGACTTGAGTGTTAAACCAGTAATGTGCATATCCTGAATCTCTAAAAGGGAGTCAACCCCATGTATCTCTTCAGTAAATAATAATAATGACCTTAATAAGGCAGTTTGCATATTTGATGAGTTCTTAATGTAAGGCATATTTCCTAATATAGAAAATACACCACAAGCAATCTTTCACTTCTGGTAATTATCTTCCTTAGAATCTGTTGAGCAGGAGCTTCCAAGTGAAAGCTCATGAATTATACATCAAATTCATTCTGGAAATTCCCACATCCAAAAGACTTAATACTGAATATGAAAGACATGCAAATTAACTCTAGTACAGGCATTAAAAGTATATAAATGTTGGCCAAAAGGTTAAGCATTTCAATGAAAAGGGATAACTGAAATTGAAAAGATTTTATTCAAGGCCCAGGGGTAACAAATATATGGCTCCAAATACAATGATCCCAACCCATTTTGTAGAAGAACCATTGTTTCTATTGTGAGGCCCCACACATACAGTATTTCTACTTTATGATGCTATTGGGAACAAAATAGTGAGGTCTACAGACAACATAAAGCTCACATTAACACTTTTTATTTTAAATAATGTGAGAACGTTCAATATTAGATATTAAAACCTCATTCTGTCAACACTGAAACTTTAAAATATTCCCATGGGAAAATTTCCTATGAAAATTTAAGTATTATTCAGACAAGCTTATTGTAATTTTCTTTCTAAACACTGAAACATTAAATAAATCAGAAGAACATCCATACACCCTGACCTGATCATACTATAAATATTGGATCTGTATACATGAATGTGTGTGCACAGAACATTAAATATAATTGTAATCTACACCAACTACTATGAAAGCTAATAATAAGTGATTATCCCTGCTATCTATATGTGGACTTCAGAATTTTTCTTAACCTTAATATTCTATTATTTTCAGTAACTCAAATACTTGGACTTATATATATCCTCATGTGTGAGTTTTTCTTTTTGTCCCAGATACTGTTTTCATACAAATGTTAGATTACTCTGTAATTTGAATACCTAATTTATGCAATACTTCTGCAATAATTTATGAAAATTACACTCTGCCTTAGTCTAAAAGACTACATCATATTTGTTTATGTGTGCAATCCAACCTCATTTCTCATAGCCAAATCATAAACTATTTTATACCTCATTTCCTTTGCAGGTATTCTTCTTCTGGAATCACATATATTTTTCTTCCTTTCCTCTCATTAAAATGTATGCATTTCAAGATATATGAAGCTACTCTATCTGTATTGTATTTGATAATCTAGTCCCAATATTATGTTACTAATATAAGACTGACTTAAATATTTGCATATTTTCATTACTATTAAGATAAAAATCTGCTTAAAATAGGACACTTTGCTATTTGATTTTTGAAGCATTACCATGTGTTAGAGCTTAAGGTGTATGATAACTATATTGTAAATACTACATTTTGGGCACTAAATTATTATTTTATAACACAACATACAAACAATAGTAAGGCGAAATAGGAATAATCATAGACATTTGTGGGGAAATATTGATTCTGTTCTTTATCTACTGTGTTATAATGGTTGTTTTAGAGACTCGTATGATTAACTAGTTGTTTTAGGTATTATATTACTATGCCTTAACACGCTGTATTTTCTCTTTACAGAAACATGTATAGGGATGGGCATTAGCCTTTTGTATATAAAGAGACATGAGGAAATTTTAAGTGGTCCTCTTGTGCTGTTTGTAGTAGTTGACTAAGACTGACCCCTACAGGCTCATAGATTTAGATGCTTGTTAAGTAGGGACAGGCACTATTGGTAGGTCTTGGCCTTTTAGGAGTGGGTGTCACCTTGATTAAGGAAGTATGCCACTGGGTGTGGGCTTTGAAGTTTTAAAAGCCAAAGTCACCCTGATGGCTTTCTCTCTTCCTGTCTGCCTGGTGTCATGCTCCCAGTCCTGATGACATTGGACTAAATCTCTGAAATTGCAAGCAAGCATCTTTAAAGTGCTTTTCTGTATAATAGCTACCGTGGTCATGACAAAAGAACATTGACTAAGACATTATTGAAAGGGTTTAGGAAATAACTCCATTCTGATGTGGACAATGTTTCATTAAGTTTCTTTAAACCCACCTTTGTGCTATATTAGGGTATCTTTCATTTTAGCAACTTATAAAACATTTATACTCATTAATCATTAATCATTTATAGTCGGTTCAAACAAAATCTTCTAGAGCTTCAACTTCTTAAACTGTTAATATTAAACAGATTCAAATCCACAGATTTGGTTTGATATCTGAAGAGGTACCAAAATTTTACCTTCATGTTTTTTCTTTTGAAGTGTATTCCTACACTTGTCTATTTGTATGTGTTCTTGTGTTTGTGTCTGTGTGCTGGTACACCCACAGAGGTCCGACAATTTTCAGATCAATTCTCCTTTCCTCTACATGAACCTTCCTTTCATAAATTACTCCTTTAAACTCCATCCCATGTGGCACTTTAAAAAAATACTTTATGCTCCATCTTATTTGTTCAATTTTTTTTGTTTTCATATAGGCAGTGTCATTGTCACAAAAGAAGTTCCAGTACCAAGGTAATAGAACAGATTGCTATCCATCCTGTTTTCTTATGTTTCAATTGGTTCTATATTGATCATTTCACATGAATATTATAAGAATTTTTATACCCATGTAAATGTGTCGATTTCAATAACTAAATGTTAGATTAGTTAATGTGGTTGTAAAACATCAGGTCATCCATTCTGAAAGAATAAGATAGATGAATCTAAAACATCTGTGTCTGATACTTAAAATACAGAAAAGAATGTTTACATTGGAAGAGACAGTTTTATAATATTCATGGTTTAGATTAATCTAGTTCTCCCATAGTGACTTGTTATGTTTTCCAACTATATTAACTAATCTAATCTTTAGTTAATTAAATCCATGAATAAGATTTTATTTGGTTTCATATTCTCCACTCAACATATGTAAGCCTAGTTTATTGTCAGCTGGTACTTTAAGCAATTATGCAGAAATAGAATAACATTAGATGTAGGTAACATGGAAGTGGAGTATGATAGAATATTGCATGAGCATAAGCTTTAGTCTGGATTTTCGATCTTTGGAAACTTCAAAACATATGCTTATTTTTAAATGGCTAATATTCTTTAATTTTCACAAATGCAACTAGCATCTCAGCTAAAACCTGATGCCATAGGAAATCCACATTCTTAAGAACCCTGTTCTATGTCCAAAAACATAAATGTGAACATAAATTTAAGGATACTCTGATGTGTATTTGCTACTTCTCCTGTCTGCTACTTCTATTCATTCCCTAGCATGGCCAGGGTAGATGATTTCTGCACTCTACAACCTATAAAAATCAACCTCAAAAAGTCCTCAGAACAACAACTAGAGAATCTGATCATGAAAATAAAAATACAGAATAAAGATCAGCTAAACCCAGCATCTCCTTTCAATTCCTACTCATCCTTATGGAGAGAGAGAAGTGATTCAAAACAGTACAACACTAAAAGTCCTATAATGATGAGCAATGTTACAAAGGTGCAAAACCAGTAAGGTATTGAGATTCGAGCTCCTATCATATTTAAAACTAAAGGAATGAATGTCTTTTATCCCCTAAAGTACAATTATATGAATGCAAAGATTTTGGTTATGGGAGTTCTTTCTTTGCTGTCCTTAGAATATACATACTGATAATTTGTTCTGTTAACCTATGCTTGTACATTAGATTCAACTTTTTTGCTAATAATTAGATCGTTCTTTCTCTTCTGAACAAAAGAACTGTCATTTCCGTGAATGTAGTCATTCTTACTTTCAAAATATGATCGTACCTGAGATTATTATTGATATTCTTTCACAGAAGATCTAGGGTAGTAGCTATATATCCTGTTATTCTACATATCGGTTTGGGAGTGACTAGAATATAAAGACTGGGGAAGGGTGAGCATACATGTTAAAGTGATAAGTTACATTTAGTGAATCTCTCAAGTCGCTACTGCTTGTTGGGTGGACCACACTAGTAATCTCTCACCTATGCTCTTTTCAAGTAATCCTAACAAACATACGTGTTCTTTGTGTGAGCTGTGATGAAACAAACTTTGGTTTATGACTGGAACTTTATGAGAAGGGATTAATGAGTAAATATACTTCTTGGCCCTTCTCAGAGAGAAAATTCTCTCAACATATGGCAAATTATTATTAATATCATTATATCTCATTGTTTCAAAGATAAAAATAGTAACTAAAACAAAATGGTTTAAACTGCATAACAATGTTTTCTTAGTGAAGAAAGATAAGTGCATAAAGATGCCTAGATGTTATTCCAGAATGAAATAAAAAATATACAATGTTTCAATTTACAAAGTTCTGATCAAGTTCATTCATCTTTGTTTTGCCACAGTGAATTCAATCTGTATAATTACTGATTTGGAACAAAAAGGAGCATAGTGAAGTCATCTGTCGGTGCAAAATGAAGACGATGGCTGTCTTCCCCTCAGAAACATCCAGTAGCCATTAGCTCAGCTGGAAATGAAAGCCCTTCTTCATCTTTGACTGACTGTTGACAGGTCTTGTGTAGGAGGCAGCCATCATTGCTACAAGGCCATGATAATATTGGTTGGAAGGGAATACTTTGTGGGTCTTTTTTCTGTTTTCCATCTCTTACATTCTTTCCACTCCTCTTCAGTAATCATTTCTGAAGATGAGAGTAGCAGTATAAATGTCTTTTTTAGGGATAATCAGACAATTATTTTTGTAAATATTTATACAGACCTGCTCAAGTGTATGTCTCTTATTTGACTGCAGATCCAAACAATTTAACAATGAAAACAAACCATCACAATTTTACCCCTGACTAACTTCCAACAAGAACTTACATTATGCTTTATTTTCTAATGAATAAAATAAATAGATAATAATTCTACTTAACATTATGTAAGTATTTCATATAGACCATACCTATCTTCTCAGAATATGTACCAAAGGCCTTTGAGGATGCTTAGGCTTTTAATATTTCAAAACTTAAATCTTACAATATAGACTTAACAACAATGAACTCCTGTTATCACAATAATACATGACATGATAAAGGGATAAAGAATAACAACGATATTCACAAATGTCTGCTCAATAAAAGCACACACACATATACACAAACATAGCTTTAAATATACTTTAATTGAAGTAGAATTACATCACATTTTACCCATTATTTTTTTTCTCTATCCTCTCCCAGTTACCCTGTTTCCCACTCATCCTATGCCTGGACTTTAATCTAATAGCCTCCACAAATTTATTCTTAATAAATAGAACAGACATATATTAACAATAGAGAAATCATTTTTGTGTCTCATGACTTGACCACCTCCCTTCTACTCCCCATTCATTCTTTCCTTCTCCATTACCAAGAAACTCATCAGATCTGGTTCTTTACCTGGAGGGGACATCCATTTCTTCATTAATAAAAGTTTCCTTCCATTTATCATTCTTCTTGGATTGTGTCATTAGAGTTGCATATGGACCTTAATCACACAACGTAGCAACAACAAGAAGTGCCTCAAGGACAGACTTCACTTCAGTCATACACTTCACTATGTCCATGTGGAAAATCAATCCAGTTTTTCCTGATACTCTGAATTAATCACTTCAGTGAAAATGATGATCCTTTCTTAACCTGTTAACTTAAGCGTTTCAGAACCTCCAAACAAAAATGCTAGACCAACCAAATGCAAGTCCTTGATAGAAAGTGAAAATGGTCCCAGTCTTGCAGATTTTCCCACCTATCTGGCACTGAAGTTTAGGCCATGTAAAGCCATCCGTCACACTGTTGATCCAGCAATTACAGAACTGTGGGAAACTTGGTGATAGCAGTGTATTTTGTGAATATGTGCACTTTGTAGTTGGTGAACCGAGTTCCTTGGTTGACAGCAATGCTATGTAAAATGAAATATCATTGGATGAAGAATTTGATGAGTTCTTACACATAGATGGCATAGATGGTGGTTATAGCAGAAAAAATCTATGAAAAAATTCATAAGTATCAATGCCAATTACAATAGAAACATCCATATCCATAATACAAGTGGTTAATTGATCTCACCGATTTTTCATTCACATTTATTCCAAGTCTTTGACTATGCAATTTAATATTTTATTAAAGCACAGCAATTATTATCAGTAACACATATACTATCTAGGTGTTTGTCAATTTGACACAGGCTAGAGTCATTTGGAAAGCAGTACTCTGCAGTGACAGAATAATTCTGTAAACTATGCTAGTAGGCAAGTCTGTAGCACATGTCTTGATTAGTGATTCATGTGGAATGGCTCCACTCATTTGAAGCGGTAAATCCCATGGGCTGCTGGTTCAGGGATTTTTAAGACAGTAGTCTGAGCAGCCATGTGGAGAAAGCTGGTCCAACATAATCAATCTGTCACTAGGTTCTATATAGAATCCACATATAGGGCTCAGTGCTAATTTTTCCTGCTGTTTAATAAATTTGCCACTCAGTGTCAGCTGTAAATAGATAACCCTTGGCAAGTGTCTAAGTCCATGCTGTTGATCATGTGTGGCATAGATGGGGTTTTTATTACTGTGAAAAAAATGTCATGACCAAAGTTAGCAGGCATTCTAGGTAGTAAAATAGCTCATCTCTGAGAAAATCAGGCCAAGAGCTCAAGTAGGACAGGAACATAAAAACAGGAAGTAAAGCAGAAGCCATGGAAGACTCCACATGGCTGCTCAGACTACTGTCTTAAAGATCCCTGAACCAGCAGCCCATGGGATGTACCTGCTTCAAATGAGTGGAGCCATTCCACATGAATCACTAATCAAGACATGTGCTACAGACTTGCCTACTAGCATAGTTTACAGAATTATTCTGTCACTGCAGAGTACTGCTTTCCAAATGACTCTAGCCTGTTTCAAATTGGCAAACACCTAGATAGTATATGTGTTACTGATAATAATTGCTGGGCTTTAATAAAACATTAAATTGCATAGTCAAAGACTTGGAATAAATAAATGTGCATGAAAAATCGGTGAGATCAATTCCTGTGGAAAGAATATATGGGTTCATTACTCAAAATTGTAGAAGGTGATGATAACTGGAAATCATGTAAATATAAATATCATTTATGATGTTACTTACATGGCCAGGAAGTCATAGTTGCATAAATTTGATGTGACACTTCAAAATACATCTATACTCATAAAACAGAGTTCTAGTGATTGGCTCATTTTCTGACTTTAATTTCATCCAAGTTTTCAGACCATACACTGGTGCCACCCACAATTAAAGTGAAACTTCTTGTCTCATTTGACCTGATCAATATAATCTGTCATAACCCTATCTATATTATTATTGTCTTCTAGTGTATTTTAGAACCTGTCAAGTTGACCACCATTGCAAACAATGAAAATAGGAAACAGTTTGACTAATGTTCAATGAATACGTTCTTTTTAAATATTTGATTGTTGAACTATTCCTATGACAAGATGACATTTTTTAACCATTTACATAACCCAAGAAGTTTCATATCCTTTGACTATTTTGAGAAATAGACCTAAATATTCTTTCCACAGAAATTTCTCTTAATAACATTTCAATCATATCGCCTCCAAGTTCCTCACTATGCAGATTTATCTTTTACTATAGCCCATGGACCATTACAAAGTCACAGATATGACTATTATCTTTTATGTAAAATATGTGAACATTTGAAAAATATTCTGCCCACTGGGAACTTCCCTTTACTTCTATTTTTTTGGAGTTTTTCCAAACTGTGATTCTGTAGCTATACAATTCTCAGTGTGCAAGCAACATCATATTTATACTATGTTATTCTCTTCTCTATTCAATTCAATATGCAAGATACAACCCATGAGGTCCTAGGTTCATGCTTGCTGACAAAAGGAATTTCAATAAGAGTAAGTACGATAGCAGTATTGCCAATTTCTCTGTGTTATACATGTAGGCTTGAGGATGTGCTAGATTCTGGTTACATATATACCAGTTTTATTCAATAAATGGTTCTTGATATGTATGATTGACCCTATGACTTGATGGTTGACATATCATTAATCTCACAGTGGGCAACTGAGTTTGGTTGGCAACTTGATGGTGACTTGATCACAAACAAAAGCAACATGAGAAGAAAGTGGGTTAGAGTTTACTGTTCGTTAAGATAAAACTCGGGGCAGGAACTCAACACAGGAAGGCATGGATTGAAGCAAAGATGAAAAAGAAATGTTCTTTATCAACTTGTTTTCAGGATTACATTAAACTATTTTTCTTTTACCTCCATGGATCATCTGCCTAGAGATGGGAACTCCCATATTTTTCTTGGCCTTGTCACTATAATCATCCACAGGGATATTGGATGAAGAAAATTATCCAATTGTAATTCATTCTTTGCCGGTGTGTCTAGATTTATATCAAGTTGACAGAAACTAGTGAGAACAAACACCATGACCAAAAGCAAGTTATAATGAATGGGTTTATTCTGGTCTAAGATTTCAGAGAGATAATCTACAGTGTTAGAGAAGGCAGACAGTTAGCGGCAGAAACAGTATGCCAAATGATCATATTTTCCCTCCGTACACATGTATAAAGATAACAGCAACGTTGCCCCAGTTCCACTAAGTATGCCACTCACAGGGAGCCAAATGCACAAATACTAGAGTTTTTAAGGAGCACTTCTCATATAAACATAGACCACACCCTGACTTCCATAGCCTTGTAGGTGTATTATGATTCAGACCACATGTAGTTCTATTTTAAAAAGTCCTTATAGATTTCATAACCTAAACACTGTTTAAAAGTTCACATTCCCTTCTGAGATTCATGGCAATACCTTACTTTAACTCTCTGTGTAGTCAAGAATCAAATCATATATGTCCAACATATAACGACAGATATTAGCATTCCTAAAGGCAGAAAATAAAACTAAAAGGGAGAAATGGGGAAGTAAATATTTGACTCAAGCCCAATAGAGCTAACATCATATTCCGAAGTTTTAGGTTCTGTGCTTGATACTTTAGATCTTAAAGGATTTGGTGGCTGTCCTCTCAGCTCTGGGACCTGCAACAAACGTGAACCATTTCCATGCATTGTAGGCCGCTCTTCTTGGCAAAAGTCTCATGACTCTGGCATCTCAAAATAGTTGCGCGTCAGCTGCAACTCAGGCTTCACTTTCACAGCTTCACACAAGGGCCTCCCATGGGCCTTTTTTGCAAAGACTTCTTTTTCTGCGTCACAGCCCCCCTCCTCAGTAGCCATGTGAAACTATTGGGAAAAAAGAGCCTGCTACCTCATTATTCTATTTTTATATTTTTTATTGAAAAACTTACTTTTCATTTCACATACCTACCCCAGTTCTTCCTCCCTCTCTTTCTCCTGCACCCACCTTCCCTCTTTCGATCCCCTAAACATTCCTCAGGAGGAGCAATTTGTCTCCATTGAATTCTTATAATGATGACTCTGGCACGCTAACTAGCTAATTGACCCCGGAACCCCATTGTTCTTGCACCTTTCATACTAAAATCATTACATGTGGGGAACACTGCCCCACTGCCCACTGCACTGTTAGTTTGGAATATACCCTAGACCACGTGAATAACATCAGGAGTAACTATTTTTATTCTCTCTGTTTGTGAACAGAAATCTCCTTAGGCTTTTTCCTTTCGTGAAGAGCAATCTTAGTTGAATGAGGAGTTTGCACCAGAGTTCCTTTACTGCTCTTGTAACATCACGAGCAGTCTACTTGGAGAGCTAATCTCCTGAACAAGTGCAAGATTTCTTTTAATGCATGCCTTGGCATTGACCCTAAACTTCTTAGAGCTCATTTTCTCTTCAAAGTAAATTCCATGGCTTTTCCCTTCCTCTCTTGTCGACCTGCACAAACATTACTACTAATAACCACACAACTGACTCAATGGTAGGCTATCTTTAAATTTCTCCTGACAAAGAAATTAGTCCATTACTTTTTCATTTATCCTGGGTCTGTTTTTTGGAACATGGTTAGGGTTTTATTATTTTTCTTTTCTTCTTTTCTTCCCCAAAATAGAGGATTCTTTTTTCTAAAATATCCCAAGAATGGTTTGTAGTGCAGGTGCAGCTATGGTTTTCCCCTCTAAAATCTCTTGAACTGTCTACTTTGAGCAAAATCGTCTTCCACATTCCAACTAAAGAGGCCCATTATGCTCTGTTTACAGAGTGCCACTGTGTTTTGCCTGTTTATTTGTGTGAAATTTTCATCACCTTTCACATTCCTTTGGAAAAATTCATGGTCGTGTTCCTCAGAACAACTCCCAACTTGTGACTTTAGCTTCTACATTGCTTACTTTTCTGTTGCTATGATAAAACACTATCTCTAAAGCAGCTCATCAAAGAGAGAGCTATCCTTAGCTTACAGATCCAAAAGCATGATTATTGAATGCAATAAATCTTAGCTGTGAGTCATATAAAAAAAGCAGAGTGCCAAAGAAAATGTAAAGTGGGATCAAGATTTAACTCGGTGGTGTATATAGTCCCTTGTCTAGCATGTATAGTTCCCTCAAGTATGCCAAATCCCAATTTCTTTTGTTGCTGTGAATGTTTGTTTATGTTTTATGTGCATTTTCTCTATTATTTGAGACATTTCAGTTATTTTACATTGATAAAATAATACTTCACTAAGTTCAGTTTTATGTTTTGAACTTGTATTAAATTAGTTCAATTTCATATTGTCTTTTGTTAGATAATTGCTCATACATGAATTGATAGTTGCAGTTATTCTTTGATTAAATATTTACTTAGTAAAGATTAAAAGTATCTTTTATTATAAGAGTTTTGACAGTAAAATATCACTTTTCCATCATATTGGTGCTTTTTTTGTTCTTAGAACTAGAACAAGTCAATAGGGGTTCACAGTTTGAGCTTGGCGTTTCAGAGCTTGCATTGGTGAAAAAAAATATATCTATGATGTGGTAGTTAAATGGGCATACATCAAGTCTAATAGAAGGAAATGAATGTCCATAATTAAATTTTTATATGTTATAGCTAGCAGTGCTGAAATAAATATATGTCACTGACATAAATGTTAAATGGTTATGTGTCAGCATCTAAAGCAAGGAAATTAATATCTTCAATTAAATGTCTATATGTTATACAAGACTTAGAATTAGACATTCCCTGCAACTAAGAAATTCTGTAAAATTGCACTTTTATCTGAAAAAAGAAACTTTTTTATTTTCTCTTTTTGGAAAATGATGAAGTCAAAAATTTTAAGGTTTTTAATTTACAGAATTTCTGCAATTTTTAAACAGTAAATGGCTCATAGGTCATTTAACATCTACTTTAAGATTTCAATTTCCTAGTATAAAAAAATCTGAGTCCCTTTCTTCCTCTCATTTTATTAATCACCCTTAACTACTTCCATATGGATGAAAGCTAAAATAAAAATATACAATCTATATTAGTGAAAGTTAAGAAGTATTCTGTGTCACAAACTATTTAGTTTTTAATTATAAAATACTACTTTGGTATTTTGGCTTTCAATTAAACAGATATTTTGTATCAATGCGGCAAAATTTGAAAGCATCTGAAAACAACTTGCTTCAGAGAACGTTGGTATTCAGGATGTTGAATAGCTAAAGAGGATGGTTAAATACTGCAGGACTAAACTACACTGATGCTGTGACACAGCATGCAACACTGAAGTCATGCCACATGCTGGGATTCACTTTGAGATGCTCTTTACATTGCTTTAAAATGCCATCCTTTGGGCACATGCCTAGTGGCCCATGTTTGTCATTTATGCCACGAGAAAGGCTGGTGAATGCATATCACAAGTTTAAGAACAGCTCAAAATGTTTAGTGAGACGTTTTTCATTTTATTGATTTCAAAAATTATGGGTTTTGTTATGGTATAACATATGTGTATATAATATAAATTGATCATCTTCTATCATCTATTACCATGCCCTACTTAATTAAAGTTCCCTTCTCCCTCCAAGCCCTTAGACGTTCATGTTTAATCATCCAATTGTTGTCTTCTTTTTGGTTAAATAAAAAGAATAAGTAAATGAATAAATATAAAGAGATCCAGAAATATCAGCACAACAAGAAAGGACTTGCATTAGGTACTCAAAGAAAATGCCAAATTCAGCAGTCATAGATAATTTCTTTTCTGAGTATTATGTCAGGATAGTTTTATTAGCTATGAACAATAAACTAGTTGATTAATAAAATAGATAATTAAACTAGGTATAAAAAAATACCAAACACAATAACAATATAATTTTGGTATAATGATTCTACTTAGGAAATGTAAATTTATACATACCACTTGCACATTTTTCTGATGTAGCATTCACTTTAAATAATATAATTATGATTACAAATCAATAAACAAGTACATGTGTTCATGTCACACAACTTTAGGTTTTAGTAGAAAATCAAGATTTATAAATTCTAGTTTCCACTTACTAATCATTTGTCCTCACGATTTCTCCATTTTAATGACAAATCAAACTGTTACAATGCATGTTCAACAAAAAAGTCTGCACATGTATCCTGGCAACCACATGCTGCCGTTGCTTTGACTCCATGAAGAGCAAGATGGGAAGGTAATCACTGAAGCCAAGAAACAAGCATTGAGGAACTTTAGCATAAATAAGAACATATGCTTGAGTTGTTTTGGGGCCAGCCGCCTGTGTACCAGCTGAATCAATACTCTCTTAATTTTAAAGATGTTTACTTTACTACTTTGAAAGGAATATCAAGTCTCAAAAAGAAGTAGAATTTGGCTCTATGACATTCTAATACAGGCCCAAGCCACAGATATGAGCATTTTAACTCATAAAGTGAATAATTTTCCCTTTCTACCTTATAAAGCTTATCTCTTTTTTGATTACTTTTGGTCAGATACATCTGAACACTCTGAGATTATGCTAGAATCGGGCCACATCACTAGTGGGTACATATTAAATATTTGAGAAAAAAATTATATTTACAGTTCTTTTTATTTTTTTACTTTATTTTTGAGACAGGGTTTCTCTGTGCAACAGTCCTAGATATCCTGGAACTAGCTCTTGTAGGTCAGCCTGCCTCTGCATCCCGAGTGCTGGGATGAAAGACATGCCCCACCACCACCCAGCTTGGACTCACTGTTCTTAAGAAAACATTACAGTCATTTTACTACTGACAATTGTAAATACAAAATCATTCCAGACATTCAAATGCAAGTTACCTTCATAGCAGCATCAATGATGAGGACAAGCTAATGCCACGGGAGTAGCTCCAGATGGATAGCTTCATGCTGGTATGGCTGAGGCCTCCGCTTCTGGATTCTAACAGATACAATGTGGTGTACAACAACCTCTAAGTACACAGATGAATCCTTAGATGCCGTGCCTTTCTCTGCCATGATACCATGGGCTAAAATTCTCCTCTAAGTTTCTTCTCATCAGATATCCAGTTATTTCAATCAGAAAACTAAATGACACATGGTTTCTCATTCCAAACTGACCTAGAAATCTACAGTGTCTTCCCTCATATCCCCAAATACTGAGAGTATAGGCAAGCACTATTCAAGATGAAAATACATCCGGGAGTGCAAGTTTAGCAATTGAGGGAACACACAGAAGACTGAGTTATCTTCCAATAGCCAAGCCGGGTGTTCCAAAGCTACTTGTAATCCCAGCTCCAGTGAGATCCAAAACCTGTATCATATATCAGCTCTTCTCTCTTACGCACATACTCGCACATATATATGTATATATACATAAAATAAACTGAAATGCAACTCTGCATATTTCCTTAGATACATTTTGTTCAATAAACCAACTTGTAGACTGTGCAATCACACTAAAATTACACAAAAATTTCAAATAAAAATATTGAGAAGCTTAAAATATATCATAAACCAGGAAAGAATAAAACTAAGTCAAGAACTTAGAAAAGACTGTTCTAGAATCAAAGACGTACTAAAGATGGTAAGAATAGAACTTAATAAAATTGCATATTTTTAACAATAGATTTTTAGTTTCATTTTAGCTTATTATGAGTTACTTATATATTATATAATAGGTTCTGATCATATAAATCCCCAATACCTTCTCATCTCCTTTGTTCTCTAACTGAATTCTTTTTATACCAGCAAGTGGCTCTCCTAATCATGTACTTTTTAAAATTAAAAATAGAAAACCTTAAAACGTTGAAGTTTCAAAAGTTCTTTTGAAAATACTAATTAAGAAAAATAGTGAATAAGAAACATAACAACGTTGTTGAGTATCACAAATCATACTCTTGATTTCCTAAGATAAGTTTTCCTAGAAAGTTGACAAAACAGAACAGAGACAACCAAAATTTACACAGATAAGAAGCAACTAAGAATTTTAATAGTAAATGACTCCTATGATATGGGATTTCCCTCTGCATGCTATGACTGTTTTATTACCATTGGTTAACAAGGAATTTGCTTTGGCCTATGGCAGGACAGAATATAGGTAGGTGGGAAAACTAAACTGAATGCTAGGAGAAAAAAGAGAGTGAGGCAGATACCATGTAGCCACCTAAGAAACAAGATGAGGTAACAAACCATGAGCCTCTTGGTTAAATATAAAATAATAGAAATGGGTTAATTTAAGATGTAAGAGTTAGTTAATAAGAAGCCTGAGCTAAGAGGTCAAAGAGTATGCAATTAATATTAAGACTCAGAGTGATTATTTCATAAGTGGTTTCATGAACAAGCAGGCAGAGAAGTTCAAGGGGACCAGCCGGATAATAAATACGTCTAGCTGCATCTGGTCCTTAATGCAGGCAACATACCTCTGCATAAACCCTAAAAAGAAGCTTTAAAAAAGCACTTCTAGACTCACAAATCTGCGAGTCAATTGCAGCTTTCTGCTAGCTACATTTTTTTAAGATGGGCTCTGTTTTCTGGCATGAGCAGCGGCATGACTTCTTTAAGACATTTCTTTCTAGTTCATGCTGGTGGCAGGAACAACTCTGTATCCTTCAGGAGGTCCTGCCATGAAGCACGTAAATAGAGTTTGTGAGCAGCATGCTACTAGTTGCTTCATGGTGAGCTGTGTCAGTGAGTATGGCTCAGAGATCTGGCAGTGAAAGTACCTCCAATATGGTGGACCATGCAGCGACAAAAGTTAAAGCTGTTTAACTTTTTAAAAATCAGTACTTGTCATAAAAGAATTACAGATAAACAGTAAAGACAGATTCAGACAAAAAAAAACTCTGATTGGGCCACATTATGTTTTATAAATGTGCATTGGGTTGGGAAAGAAAAAAAAGGTAGAAACCATCATAGATTAAAATAATGACTTAAACATTTTTGTTTCTTTTTTTATTGATTTTTATTGAGCTCTACATTTTTCTCTCCTTCCCTCCCTGTCTCTCCCTTCCCCACTTCAACCCTCCCCTAAGGTCCCCAGACTTAAACAATTTTAAAAAGGAAAAGAGTAATAAAATGTATGCATATTAAGCCATGTAAAGGTGGAAAATACACAGAGAATCTGGATTATGCATTTCATTTTGTTTTCTTTGAATTTTTTGACTGCAAAAAGACATTTTAATCTGGGGGCTCCTAAACTAAATCAACATACATTTTAAAGGTATATTGATTTCAAAATTTGAGTCTAAAGATATATTACTTTGGAAAAGATTTTCTGCTTTTGTTTTCACAGAACATGGGAACCTATGGATTCCTTCCATGCTAATGTGGTTTGATAGAACAAGAGTCCCCTGAAAGGTCTCTATGAACCCTAAAAATACTTCATCCAACTAATAACAAAAAGCAGTTTGGAGAAAACTATACGAAAATTCCCCAAATAATAGTTTATCAATGTTTGTTTTCATTTAAAAGGGTTTGGCTATAAATGATTAAAGGTCACAGTCAATCTCCTTTTTAAAAAATGATGATATGATACATAAATGAATATTTTACATTGGTATGGACTTTGGTTTATTGATACAAATTTAAGGTCAAATTGGTTATATGTATATCTCTACTCTTATTTAAGGTATTATGTTTATACAGAGCATTTAAAAATGTAATGTGCAATTAAGAATTACTGGTTAATAGATAGCCATCTATAATAATCAAATTTTTAGTAAAATTAGTTAGGCCTTCTAGATATACAGAGTTCATTTCAGCTTGATAGATAACCTTCAAAGACTTCAGAGATCTACAGAATATGTCATTGAAAATGTTTTAAGAACTTAGACTGTTCATGACAATGGGACACATTTGCTCCTGGTAACACCAATTACTTCAAGAGAAATAATGGGCATCACAGAGGCTCCTTATGGAGTATGCTAGCAATATGACAAGAGATTGCCCTTGCATAAACTGCTTTACTGTATGCTGTATAAGCTGGACATAAAGGCTCCATGAGAGAGTGACTGCAGAACTTGCTAAGATAACACAGGATGAAGACAGGATAGCTTCAGGATCCTTGCTTCACAGAGGAAACTGACAGACATTCTGCAGGAAACAGAGGAAAACAACCAATGAACTTTTTCAGTGCAAGGAAAAACTGTATCTTCAAAATCCTACTTCAGTGAAAAATGGCAAAGGCTCTGGGACTATAGGTTGAAGATGGATCCCCCAACATTATAGAAGAACATTGTGTGACATCCAGGCAATGAGATGTCTTTGTCAGTTCTAAAATTTTGGAAGCTACTTACAATGCACTTCCTGTTTACTTGTAGTATTATATTTCTGGGGTCCTTGGCGGAATTGAAGACTATGTAGTTAAAAATATAGTTTTCCTTAGTTATAATTAAAGATAAATCAGATATGAAACTTTACACTCACAATCATAAGCTATATGCCACAATATAATCTTTAATTTTGCCAGATACAAGTAGACTAAATATTGTAGCTGTAATCACTAATTGTTACCTGTTCTGTTATATGTAATTTTACTATGTAAATGTTAAAACCTTCCTTTTCATTTAGACAATAAAGGGTAGATGATGTGGGATTCCACTCTGTATGCTGTTGATATGTTTTATTATCATTGACTGATAAAGAAGATGCTTTGGCCTATGGAAGGGCAAAACAGATATATGTAGGAAAACTAAACTGAATGCAGGGAGAAAGATGGAGTCAAGAATATGCCATGTAGCTGCTCAAGAAACAAAATGTGAGGCAACAAACTACAAGCCTCAAGGTAAAATATAAAATAACAGAAAGGGGTTAATTTAAGATGTAGGATTTAGTTAATAAGAAGCCTGAGCTAAGAGCCAAAGAGTTTGCAATTAATATTAAGTCACAGAGAGGTTATTTCATAAGTGTTTTAGGGAATGAGTAGACAGAGAAAATTTGGTCCAGGGGGACCAACAGGACAGAGAATACATCTACTAGCTATAGTTCTTTTTAACTAATTATAAAATTTATCTTTATGTCACTGAATTCTCAGTTTGACTGTTTTATAGTATATAAAATATTTTATATTCTGAAATATGGTATTTGTTCTAAAATGATACATTTCTCTTTCAAGATTTCAGACATAGCATTTAAGTAAATATATCAGAAAACAGTTCATCAACACAAATCAATAATATACACAAAATATATACAATAAAATACATGTAATAGATAATTGATGCAAAATATTTTATTAATATAATAAATAATTTTAACAACTAAAAGCAATGCTATATGAAATATTTGTTAACATGATTAAGTCATAGCCTAAATGCTAAACATTGAAAGCCATCATCTTAGCTTTGTGAACCCACTTATCAATGGGTTATGCCTAATCTATTGTACAGTGTAGTTACTAAGATTGACCCATTTCTGGCACACACATACTTCCTAGTGCCTCTGCCAAACCTTCCTTTGTTCAGCTCCTTATTTTCTCTGACACAGAAATTTTCACATATCAGAACTTTATATTTCCAGGTTGATGAAGAGATGACTCAAAGGTTGAAAGTGCTTGTTACTCTTGCAGAAAACCTTGGTTCAGTTCTCAACAACCACAGGTGGTGCAAAGCCCTTCATTGCTCTAGTTCCAGCGATCTGACTCAGTAGACTGCAGGAATGCACGTGCAAGCAAAACACTCATATAGATAAAAAATAAGTATTTAAAACATATTATGACTCATTAAATCTTCTTGTAAGTTCACTGAGCTGTACAAAGAATGATTTTTCTCTGGCAACATTGATTTCTATAAATTATTATGCATGTTGAATTGGAAATTCTTGCCAATAAAGTTGTAGGAAAGAGTAGAAAATATTTTAATGTTTTTAATAAATTTCAAAGAAAGAAAACCACACTCAGACATTTGTGTTGATGTACATCTTAATTCCACTGCCAGAAGTTGAGGCAGAAGGTGGCAAATATCTGTGATTTGATCCAAGCAGAACAGCAGGTTCTATATATTGAGCCCCTAGCTAGTCAGGGCTGAATAGTGAGAATCTGTCTCAAAAAGAGAAGAAAGTAACTGTATTCCGAAAAACAGAAAAAAAAGACAAAAAATCAAGCATTTCAGGAATAATGCAATATGTCTTTGTTTGATTCATTCAGGCTTTTCTATGTATGACAGACTGATTTTAGATTGGTGACCCTCAATCTTTCTCTTATCCAGTATTGGGATTAACACTCTCAATCACCTACTCAAAATACCATTTTCATTTGAAGTTTTTGTTTCACTTTTTTCTTAATTATTTTGTTAATTCTTCGAAATTTCTGTACAAGATATTTTGGTCATATTTACCCCCAGCACTTGCCTTTACTCTTCCCAGAGCCATTGCTTTGCCATTGTCATTCCCAATTCCCAATTTCATTTTGTCTTTTTTCCTTTCTTTCTTTCTTTCGTATTTTTCCTATTGTTTGTTTTGTTTTCAACTTGGACCCTCCAGTGTTATTATCGATACTTCTGGGTCTGAGGCCATCCACTAGAATAGTATTGCACTATCAGGATCCACACCCTTAAAGAACATGACTCTTGCTATTCCAGAGGTCACCAACTCTACATAGTTACTCATGTAGGAGTCTGTGTTCCTCCAGCACTCAGAACTAGAATATTCACTGGCTTGATCTTGTATAGGATTACACAGAACTGTGGTTTCGTGGGTGTTGCTCTATTATTCCTTTTTTTCTGCCTTCCTTCCTCTCTTCCTTTTTTGTCTTTCTTTCTTTTTAATTTTGTCTTTTTGAAAGACATCAAAAGATGGATATGAACCCATGTCTTCCACTTTTAACTTGGGCATGTTGAGTTAAAATGTATATACTACCATGATCTATGAAACTATAGTATAGCCTCCATTTTATATTTAAAAATCTAAAATACAGAATAAGAAGAAAATTTAATCACAAGTATATTCTATCTTACATGAGTAATATTCTATGACTTCGTGAAATTTTAGAAATTGTAATTGTCAAAGATCATACTGAAGTATATAAACTGTTTTCCATGACGAATCAACAAATTAGGTATTACTTATTTTTCCCAGGATTTGTGTGAAATTTTACAGTAAAAATATTTGGCTTTATGGAAAAGAAATCAAATCATTTTAAGTACATGTTTTAAGTTGAAAGTTTCTTTTTAATATTGTTTCATGCTACTTAGCTTAAAGTGTTTATGAGCTGCACAACTTACCTGTTAGAGTTGTTGAGTTCACTTATTTATAATATCATATCATCTGCAAACAAAGATAATTTGACTGCTTCATTTCCTTTTTGGATTCCTTTCATATCCCTCAGTCATTTTATTGTTCTAGCTAAGACTTCAAGTCCTAGATTGAATTGGTATGGAGAGAATGGACAACCTTGTCTTTTTATTATTTTAGAACAATTACTTTCAGTTTCTCTCCATTTAAGTTGATATTATCTGTGGACTTGCAATAAATATCCTATATTATTTTGAGGTATGTCACTTGTAGCCCTTCTCTTCAGTATTTGTATCATGAAAGGGGTTTGAATATTATCAAAGTTCTTTCACTATACCTAGATTATCATGAAGTTTTTGTCGTTAGTCTTTTTATGTGGTGGATTATATTTATTGCTTTTATGTATGTCAAACAGTTTATTTATCTTTGAAATTAAGTCAACTTGATCATATTGGATCATCATTTTTATGTGTTCTTAGATTTGGTTTGCAAGTATTTTATTGTCAGAAGGGTTAGAGGACACCGGAGAGCATTGTCCACCAAGTCAACTAAGCAGGGCTCACGTGATCTCACAGAGATTAAACCAGCAGCCATGGAGCCTACATGGTTCTACACTATGCCTTCTGTGTATATGTCATAGATGTTAGCTTTTTTGTGTGTGGAACTCCTAACACTGGTAGAGTGTTAGGATTCTTTTGACTGCTTTAAGATGCCTTTCTTCCTATTGGCTTGTCTTAACCAGCTTTAATATGAGGGCTTTCATCTTGTCTTATTAAATCTTATTTTGTTCTGCCTGGTTGCTATCTCTTGGATACATGTTATTTTCTTAAGTGAAAACAGATGGGGAGTGGATGTGGGGGAGGTGTCTAGGAGGACTGGATAAAGGAGAAACTGTGCCTGTAAGGTAAAAATAAATGAATAAATAGATAAATAGAATGTCATAAAAAGGAGAAAAAATTTTCATCTCTAAAGATATTGTCATTGAAGCCTTAGTGAGAAACATATCCTTTGAGAAAAGCAATCTAGAAGCATAGTATTGGGCTAGTCAGACATGCTCACTTCTGAGAACAAAAACAAGGAGAGATGGAGAGCTAGTGAAAGAAGGTATCACACTTACCCAATTGACCGGAAACAGAATCAGCAACTTTTGTAGAGCATAATATTTACCAAATTATTTATCATTTTTTTTAGTAAAATATGATCATATTGTTGTTTGTTTGTCTTTCTGAGACAAGATCTCTCTACATACTGTCTATCTTGAAAATCTCTATGGAGGTTCCAAACTCACCAAGATACTTGTTCTTCTGCATTCCAAGTGCTGGAATTAAAGCCTGTGGCACCATGCTATGCAAAGAAAATCTATTCCTGGTTGGTGATCAATTATTTGTGATCACCATTTCTCTAACATCATGCTTGGAAATGATTCTCTAATGAAGCAGGAAAACCAGGCAGTAAAGATTTTCAATTAATGTTTGTTGCTTAAAACAACAAAGAAAATCTGGCAATGCTTCTTACATACATTTTGCAATCACTTAAGCCTATGATAGAATTTAAAGCTAAGTGAGAAGTACACATGCTATGAAAAGGAAATATCTTAGACATGTGGAAGTAGGTTGCTGTTCTTGTCTCTAAATTATTAGACAGTTTTTCTTTCTCAGAGTTCAAAGCAAGCATGATACTTAATAAATATCTCTCTCCTTAATTATTTCAACCTAGCTGAAAGATGTGGTGAACTAAAAGATTTGAGCTTCAATTCCTACTGCTTCCTGATAAATGCTGATCATTTATGCTGTTTCTTTCACCACAGAACAAGTCCCAGTTTTGAAAAATTGCTCATCTTGGAAGACTGGTAGTTAACTCCTGCCTTGGCGCTACATTGCTTCTTTTCTTTCTCTTATGTTAAGACAGGTGATATTTCCAAGTTGAAGTGTTGAGTGAGAGGCCACTGACATCAATCTTTAGTGTACCTGTAGCAGATTATTAATAGGGATATTTAACAGAGACTTGGGTTCTTATTAATCAAGGTAGAATTTGTAGTCCAAAAGCTCTTTGGAAGAAGTTATCAATACAGAATTTTATTGCTACATGAAATTGTGCCAGGCCATTAATATAAAACAAATACAGATAGCACTTACCAATTGAAATTTCAAGTGGATGGATGTCATTATGAGAAAATGGATTGAAAAATGCTGAATCTCAATAATCCAATTTTTCACAGTCTGTAATTTACAACAGTGACTTATACTTCCAAGAGTGATCTGCAGAAAATTATAGATGAATAAAAAGCCTTCCAATCTGAGGATTTTGAATTGTCATTCCTAATTGATTGTGCTACCTTACAGACTTAGTCAGTGATTTTCTACTATTTTTTCAAATACAAACACTTTTTGCAATATGGTGTATTTTCACAAGATTTTTCTTCTGCATATTAGTCCATTTTTTATGTAATGAAAGTCTTGTTTTTATGTAATGAACCAGAAAAAAGTAAATGAACTTTGTTTGACATGGACCAGGGAACCACAAGTCCAGTGCTATGATAGCACAATTATCAGAGCAAGGATGTCATTCATTGCAAGTTGACATAGAACTAGTTTTGACAAGCTAACTATAGCAAAAAGCTATTACTGGACAACAGTAAATTATTAATGGACTCTCCCTTCATTACCTGATAACCTCCAAATATCCAACCCTAAATGCCATAATTTTTTGGGTGAAGTTCCCAACCTATGAAACTAAAAATTTATAAATGACTGACTATCATGGGCTTCTCAATTCAGTGTTGTATTTTTTCATTAATTCAATTTTTTTCATTTATTTTATATCCTGACCGCAGTCTCCCCTCCCTCTTCCTTCCTTCCCTGGCCCATCCCCCCCCATCAGTACCCCAACGACTCCTTTTATTTCTGTTTCAATAGGGCAGACCTCCTATGGGGTGTCCAGAAAGTATCAATTTGAGGTAGGACTAAGTTCCTTCTTTTGTATTACTACTGGATGAGGCAACCCAGCATGAGAAAAGTTCCCCAAAGCCAGGTTAAGTGTTAGGGACAGGTCCTCATTCCACTACTAGGAGTCCCACAAAGAGACCAGTTACTCAAGGGCCACATGTGTGTGGAGGGCCTAGATCACTCCCATGCAGGGTCTCTAGCCGTTGTTCCAGATTCTGAGTTTCTGTGAGCTGGAGAAATGATAGCTCAGCAATTAAGATCACTGGTTGCCTTTCCAGAGGACTGGGCTTCAATATCCAAAGTTCAGTCCACAAGGCAGCTCACAACTGTCTGTAACTCCAGATCCAAGAGCTCTGATACCCTCACATAGACATGGATTTAGGCAAAACCCCAACGTCTGTAAAATAAAGACAAACTGTAATTTTACATATTTACTTCAAAATGGTCATGATCTAAGTTTACAAATGAAAATTTGAAGAATACAAGTTACAGATGATGAATTTAATTCTTATAAATCCATTTTAGTATGTCTAATGGAAAGTACATTACATATGTGGTATGTAATAAATGGATCCGAATGACTTTAAAGATAGTTTCACTCACTATTTTATGGATTTCTGCTTAATTTTCCACTGTTAGTAATGTGAAAATTAATAATTCTCTACAGTGGTGTTTTTGTGTGCAGCTGGCTAGAGAGCCATGGAAGTACATTTTGCTTCAATTTACCTATTGTTCTTCTCAGGGACATACTCCTCTCTTCTGCCTTATCCCTACTTCCTTTCACTCCTCTCTGACTCTCCCCTGGCTCTTCCTTTCTTCTTCATTCCCTCCGTTGCTTTAGTCTTAAGTCTAAGAGAGCAAGAAGAAATTGGCTCAGATTTCATCAGTGGTATTCTGCTACTTTTCCTCGAAAAAAGCACCAATTCTCTGAAATGTCTGATTACTTAAAAAAAAAAACTTTTAAAATGTTGTGAGATAACAGTAAATATTTCCTATTGAAATAAACAAATCTAAATCCTACAAAGGTGCTATCTTTCCTAAGTAGGGGATTTAAGCCTGTTAGTGTGTGTGTGTCTGTGTGTATGTGCATATGTGTGTGTTTTAATGTTTGAAGGATTGCCAATATAATAGTTTGTTTTAATTATACTGTTAAGCCTTTACATAGATTTTGCTTCTTGTGTGTTTCAATAGCAATCCATGGTAAAAACACAAATGATTTATTTTTACTGAAATACTCTCTAACACTACCTGCTCTTTAAAGTTGGAAGTGCATACAAATATTCCAATTACAAAAATCTTAGCAGCAAGCTAGACTAACCACAAATTGATCTTGTAATTACAAATGGTGCATGCAGAACTCAATACATTTTTAATGTTCAAATTAAGACACACTAATTACACAGTAACTGCTAAATAAATGGCATATAATTTAGAGTTATAGCAAAGTCTGTAGCATAAATTTTGATGCTTCTAATCATGGGGAAACTCATTCAGTGCTGGGGAAATATTAACTCTGATGAACTGTTTTGTTTTGTTTTGTTTTTTAAGAAAATATCTGATAGAAATGTTGGGCTCACATAATTCCAGGTACTTTTATATTTCATTGCCTTAGTTTGAATAGTTTATGAACTTTGAAATTTTGTTCTGGAGAGTTCCATAGCAATGATTTTATCGTGGAAGTACACTTATAAAGTAAAACAAAAATAAAAAGTTTCAACCAATTTCTCTTGATAACATTACAAAAAATATAGTCTGAAGTACAATAAATATTCTTTTGTTATAAGTTACATTTACTATTTTTGTTTGTAAATGATTTAGAAGAAATGTGATGATAATGAAAAATACAAGGTTTTAACTATCAAATATTATCTTTCTTAAATATAGAAAATATAAGTGGCAGATAGAATTTTGTGAAGACAAAAAGGAGGCATGGTAAACAAACTTAAAATGCATCATGTTTAAGGACACATATTTAACTTACAATGACTTTCATTTCCTTCAAACATGTTTCACATAGCTATTAATTTTATTGTTCTTAATTCAGAATGTAGTTAGACATCAATTGAAAAAATAAAGTGGAAAGAGCATAGAGGAATTGATCAATATTGATTAAAATAGCTAGATAATAATTTGAAAAAGAGGAAATGAAATATCAAATGACCTGCTTATAGGTATGGGTTCATTCAAATTAAGCAAACTACAAAAGATGAAAAGAAGACATATAAAAGACAATTCCAAAATCCTTAAATAGAAGTAAAGGAAGAGTAGAAGAAAGTTGTTGTAATAAGCCGCTGGTCGTTCTGGCCGTTCAGCAGCTCAGACCCAAAATAACCACACAGAGATGCATTAATTAAAACACTTCTTGGCCCTTTAGCTCTAGCTTCTTATTGGCTAACTATTACATCTTAATTTAACCCATCTCCATTAATCTGTGTACTGCCACATGGCAGTGGCTTACCAGACAAAGTTTTGGCATGTTTGTCTCTGGCAGGGCTACATGGCTTCTCCTGACTCTGCCTCCTTTCTCCAGGAATTCAGTTTAGTTTTCCCCGCCTGCCTAAGTTCTGCTCTATCAACAGGGGCAGGTAGTTTCTTTATTCACCAATGGTATTCACAGCTTATGGAGGGGATAAGAACATAAGAAAGTTAGAGAATAATGGAAAGTAAGTTTCACAGAGGACACACTACGTACTCTAAAGAACAGCTAAGCACCTCTATAAATTAGAGGTGTGGTTCAGAATAAACTGCATCATCACAAGTTGGGAATAATAGAGACTCACCATGAGAGGCACTCATTCACCTACAAAAGTGTGCAATTATCATTACATCTTTCTCATATTTACCCCAAAATTATTTGTAGTGTCTGGTAAAATATATACTTATATTTTAAAACTTTTTATTATTGTATGATAGAAGTCGTAAAGGGCAGAATATTCTAAATATAATCTACCTCAGAAGAAATAAAAAGGGTGAGCAATATGCTCTTCTTCTTAGTGAACTTGAAGCTTTTTGTCTCACAGTTAAAGAACAACCAATTCAAACTTAAAATCTGATCCAATATAATGGATAAATATCTAGATGCAATGGTATTCCTAAATTGTATGAAAATTTTGATACATTCTGGTTGTATAAAAATATGTCAAAATCTTCCCAAAACTACATCAAATATCTATAAGAAGCAGAATTTATTGATGCATAATTGTCTGGAAATACTTACATGGGTTAAAAATGTCTGGCGGAAATGAGAAGTAGACACGAGATGCAAACGAACCCACATAGGAGTTTATTAAGAAGGGTTGTACTCAACGGGCCAGAGGAAACGCTGTGGAAGGAAAGAGAGTAAAAATGGCGCACCCAGCTTTTAAAGGCTTCCTAGCACATGTGCACGAGGGGAAAGACGTGCCTACNAGAGGAAACGCTGTGGAAGGAAAGAGAGTAAAAATGGTGCACCCAGATTTTAAAGGCTTCCTAGCACATGCGCACGAGGGGAAAGACGTGCCTACGTCAGACGCTGATGACGGGGGCGATGCAAGGCCTTGTGCCTGCATACAGGGGCTTTTGTGCCAGATGCTGATGATGCTGATGACGCAGACGGCGGGTGACCCAAGCATGCGCACATAAGGGGTACATGTACCTGCTTTAGAACACTGAAGTGTAGACTTATGGATGGCTAAAAAAATACATAGATATTGATAAAACCTTTTAGGTTTTAATATTAGTATGCACGAAAGATGCTACAAATTTATCAATGGCATAAACATCTTAATCAACTCCATGAGATTCCTTGGTTATCTTTATTTGTTGATGTTATTTCCTGTGTGCATGTGTGGCAAGACTATGCTTATTTTATCCTCTGAACATGTATTAAGTATCCAGCACTTTGAAATAATCTCTTATCAGTAAATTAGGTATCTACATTAATTATTTGCCATAAACAACTGTGCCATTGTATATTATTGCCAACTCTTCTCCATTTCATCCTTCCTGATCATTTAGAACTCATTTACTCTCTGACTCTGTGGAGCTGAATATTGAGATTTATCATAGAATTTAGCTTTTGTAATAGTTATCCCCTCTCTCTAATTTTCCCTTAATGTCCCTCTGGATCAGAGATGTTTTAGGTAATATGATTTCCTTCAGGTTTAAAGGTTTAAATTTTATGTCAAATGCATATATATCTTTTCTTCTTTCACTCATTAGCTGGTATTTAAGTTACTACCATGTCATTGTTTTTAATGATGTGTAATACTTCATTGTGAAATGCGCCATGTTTTCTTTATCCATTCTTCTGTTCAGGGGATCCAGAATGTATCCAGGTCTGGCTATTATGAATAATGCTGCTATACACATTGCTGAGCAAGTTACTGAGAATCCTTTGTGTATATGACCAAGAGTGGTATTACTGGGTCTTTAGGTAGACTCATTCTAAATTTTCTAAGAAACTACCATACTGATTTCCAAAGTTGCTGTCCAAGTTTGCACTCCCAACGGCAGTGGAAGGGTGTTACCTTTACTCCCCACCCTCTCCAACATAAACTGTTCTCAGTATTTTTGAACTTAGCCATTCTGACAGGTGTAAGATGATATCTTGGAGTCATTTTGATTTGTATTTCCCTGATGATTAAGAATGTTGAGCAATTCCTTAAATGTCTTTCAGCCATTTAAGATTCTTCTGTAAAGAATTCTCCATTTAGCTTGGTACCAAATTTTTTAATTAGACTGTTTTGTATATTGATACCTAGTTTCTAAGGTTCTTTACATACTTTGGAGATGAGTCCTCTGTCAGATGTAGTGTTAATGGATATCTTTTCCCACTCTGTAGGCTGGCATTTTGTCTTATTTAACCTGTCCATTGCCCTCCAGAAGGTTTTCAGTTTTAGGAAGTCCCATTTATTGATTGTTGTCTGAGTGCCTGTGCTACTGATGTTATATTTTGGAAGTGGTCTCCTGTGTTACTGTGTCCAAGGCTACTTCCCATTTCTCTTCTGTCAAGTTCAGTGTACCTGGATTTTTTTGAAGTATTTGATCCACTTGGATTTTAGTTTTTTCATGGCAATATATATGAATCTATTTGCAATCTTCTTCATGTTTATATACAGTTATGCCAGTACCATTTGTTGAAGATGATTTCTTTTTTCCACTGTATGGTCTTGGCTTCTTTGTATAAAATCAAATGGTCATATATGTATGGATTAGTGTCAGGCACTTAATTTTGACTTCAGTGATACACATATCTGTTTTTATGCCAATGCCAAGATGATTTTATTATTATAGATCTGTAGTAGAGCTTGAAGTCAGGGATGGTGATACTTCTAGAAGTTTCTTTATTGTACAGGATTGTTTTAGCTATCCTGGGTTCTTGTTTGTACACATGAAGTTGAATATTGTTCTTTTGAGGTCTTTGAAGAATTGTGTTGGGATTTTGATGGTGATTGCATTGAACCTGTAAACTGCTTTGATATGATTGACATTTTGAATATGTTGATCCTACCTATCCAAGCTCATGGAAAAACTTTCCATTTTCTGATACTTTCTTCAATTTTTTTCTTTGGAGACTTAAAGTTCTTGTTATACAGTTTTTTCACTTGTTTAATTTGAGTTACCCCAAGATTATTATGATTTGTGGTTATTTCAAATGGTAATGTCTCTCTGATATCTTTCTCTGCCCCTTTATCATTTGTATACAGGAGGGCTATTATTTCTTTCTGAGTTAATCTTGCATCCTGTCACTTTACCGAAGGTGTTTATCAGCATGGGAGTTCCCTGGTAGACATTTTGGAGTCACTTATGTTCACTATCTTATCAGCTGCAAATCGTGAAAGTTTGACTTCTTCTTCCTACTTTCAATTTTCGTCTCTTTGAATAATACAAACATCCTTTGCCTTGGCTGCAATCAGTAGTCTGGCAAAACTTTCTTTCTTCATCTTTTCTTTCTCTGAAATGTCTTCCTTCCTCTCTACATTATAAGAGTAATCATATAATCCCTTAGCATTTCATTTTAAGGAATAACCTACTCTAATCCAAAATATTTTCTTGTGAAATTTGATGCACATCAAAGATTCTAAGCAAACTCAGATGTCATTGTATTTTATGGAGTTTTGCTCCATATAACTATGTTTATCTTGCCTTAGATAAAATATAATAGATTTTGCTAAATTAAGTTCTGTGAATATAGAGCTATTTCATATTATTTACTCCATCTTCAGAGACCACATAACATATCTCTTCTTTTAATACCTGAGTACTACAAGTCAATTCTTTACTCATTGTATACATTTAATCAACTTTCTTAAGCATAAAATTAATATTAATTTCAGTTGTTATGAAAAGATTATCCATAAAATTGAAGAAAAATAAAAACAGGTTTGGTGAAATAACAGCAAATATTTTTAGGACTGCAACATATGAAACAATTCATAGTATTTTTCAATAATTGCTTCACTGTTTTTATTTTACTATGAAAAAATTTTTATACAATATATTCTATTCATGTTTTTTTCCTTACCAGGTCCTCCCTGATCTTCCTTACTGTCCCGTCACACAAACAATCTTGAGAAACTCTTTCTCTCTCTCTCTCTCTTTCTCTCTCTCTCTCTCTCTCTCTCTCTTTCTCTTTCTGTGCGTGTGTCTCTCTTCGTCACACACACACACACACACACACACACACACACACGCCAAAGAACCAATATACAGTAAAGGACCAATGAGATGAAAATATCCCAATAAATCAATGCAATACAAAAATTTTACAAAAATATCATTGAGTTTATTTTGTGCTGAACATCTATTCTTGGAAATGGGGTCTACACTGAAGCGTGGCTAATATACCGAGTGAGACTTCATTGAAAAAAATCAATATTTTCTTTTGCCAGCAGTTAGCAATTCTAGGTGCCCCCTTGGTGTCAAGAGGATTCTCATGCCTACTTTCCAGTTTGAGCACAGGGATACAGTCTTGTGGTAAGCAGAACATACCCTGTGTCTGATACTACAATATCTGTGAGTTAAATTGTGTCACATTACTGTTATGTCATAATTTTCTACCTCCTCTTCTACATAGCTTCCTGAGTCCTTAGTCGGAGAGGTTTTGATGAGGACATCCCATTTAAGACAGATGGTCCTAAATCTCACATTCTGTTCATTTGTTCTGCTGTGATTATCTGTATTAGATCTTACACACTGCAACAAAAGCTTTTCTGATGGTTGGTGAGTAGGAAAATGATCCATGTTTATAGAAGAATGGCATTAGGAGTCATTTTATTCCTTCAGCAGAAAAAAAGTATTTGACTTTTCCCTAGGTGAATGGCCTATATAGTCTCATATTTTTGACGAGTCTAACTGTCTCAGGCTTTGTTTTATCTCATAGACTGGACCTTAAGTACACTTGCATTGAATCAGAGACTGCTTGGTTACTCCTCCAACATTTGTGCCATTATTGTATCAAAATATCTTACATGCAAGTCACTGTAGTAGGTTTCAGGATTTGTAGAAGTTTGATAATTTTATTTATCCCCTGGATGTTGCATACATACCCTTGCATAATAATATAATCTGCTCAGTCTCTATGTTACAAGGATTGGGACAAGACCAGGAGACCTGCATCATACACAAAGGACTACAGACAACTAAAGAATGCTAAAGGACAAAGAAATAGTCTTCCACAAGAAAGACTATAACAATTGGTTATTCAATGCAAAATTGTCATCCCTGAAAACAAACACTTTAGTTTTGAGCTTGCTTATCAAAGCCTAGAACCAATTTCACAGTAATCCTCACTGGTCTCCAAATCATTAAGCTGAGTCTAATATTACTAAGATGAAGCTACATTACTATCAGCAGTTAATAAAATGCTCAGACCATGCTCAGCCATTAATATTGGGAATTATCCCCAACCAAGAACACTAGCTAAACTTCATTCTAAGTTGAATTTGCATATATAAGGAAGATTTTTAATAGCATTTAACAAGGCCCATTTTGATTTATAGTAATATTATGTGAATCTTCCATATCTAGAAATGAATTCCTATAGAACATTGTTTGTTACATGTCCTAAAACTGTTAGATCATCCAATTATATTATTCGGGTAAGGTCAATAGAGCATTAAATCAGAATAAACATAAATGAACATCAAAAAGCAGCTAAAGATCACACACTCTGAACTTGCTATTCTTAATTAGAATTGTCCTAGAGTTATATTTTATAAATTATGCTTATAAGATGTATTAGTGATTCCATAAAAACCACCTTATAATACTTATTTAAAGCTAAAAATCAATTATTAATCTCTAAGGAACTTGGATAAGTAAAATACCATTTTGTTCTTTAAATTTCATAGTTACCAATATGCTTATGATATGCCATAAAAAGTTCAGAAAAATAATGAGAACAGACACTAATGTGAGACGCAGAATTGTCTAAAAATTGCATTTAATTTTCTAATATAAATAATGGCAACTGTGTCCTGGAATTCTTTGACTAGAAACCTATAACTTAACTCTTTACCATACATGTAAATCTTTAACGTCCACATCTGCCAGAGAGTAAAATGGTGGATTTAGAATTAAAGTAAATGATTAGGAAATAAATTTTAGTTAATTTTATAAGCATCAAAACAGTCTGTATTTGTGCAAATGTTGAGAAAATGGCTATAATTACTCTCCAAGTCAGGATGAAGTTTCCCTCTGGTCCAGAAATCATTCAGATCAATTCAGCTTTAAATGAACTCTGCTAAAACATTATGGATAATCTTTTCTGCAGTAGGAACTCAGATTTGTTTGCTGGTATGTAACCTAAAACAATTGCAATATCCTATATCATGGAAATGGGCTTTCCTTGGACTCCTGTGAACAACTAAAATAGAGGCATATTTGCCTGAAAATTATGTATGTGTGTGTGTGTTTGTGTGTGTGTGTGTGTGTGTTAAATACTTACCATTTTAAATGTCTCTACTATACATAAATATTTGAGGAATAGTTTTAATGTACACTCTGGGGTAATACTATCCCCAGAAGTCATGGAATTCTAACATAAACTTCAAGATTTAATAAATAAATATAAATATAAAGTAATAAAAACTAAAATAAAATATATTTTATATAATTAAAAACACCAGAGTTACTTTGAAATTAAATAAAACCTAGAGCAATGAAAATTTATTGTTAGCAATGATAAACAAAATCAAACATATCATCCCTAAATAATTCCATGACTAAAATTTTATATCCAAATTTTATTTTTGAGCATTAGTTAGGGAATATATGCACATGTATGTGTGTGATATAATTTGAAAAATGAAAGCAAATTCTAGAAATCTAAATCAAGAAAAAGTTTAGTCATGTAACAGATTTGGTAGTAAAGGTATCTGATTTCTCTTCCTTTCTTTTATATAAAAATTGAAGTGAATAATCATTGTTTAAAATATTTAAGACATAACATTTAAAATCACAAAATAAACTATACCATTAAGACTGAAAAGATTCTGGTTCTGAATGATTAAATTAACATAAGCTGTTTCAACAGATCCACATCAAAACCTGTGGTACAGTGTGAGAGAATTTATTTTCACTTTAATCCTTTGAAGGGAGGGTATGTGGCTTTAGTGTTATGTGTAATACTTTAAGCAAATTTGTTACTTTGTTTAAGATTTTAGACAACAAAATAAAAAGCAGAAATTTGTAATGGAGGATCTACAAAACAACAGACTTTGAAATAAACTACTGAATTATTTTTGTGAAATTTTTTGCAAGCGTTCTCTTAATAATAGGTGTGTGGTTTTAATTCACACATTTTGGAGAAATGACTCTCTGGATAGAAGTAAGAGTTCACAATTTTTCAAAAAAATCTGTTAAGATCCTGATAAAAATGCAGTATTGCAAAAAAAAAATTAAATAAATCTGCCCTAAACTCTAAGGTCATGAATTAGCAATACAAAAATACTGAAGCAAAAATAGAGTTAAAGGACAGCATTTCTGTTTGTGAGTTTTACATCTTCATAAGCATGGGACTTGGCCAGACTTTCCCAAGTGGCTTATAGTCCCTCTTTTTATTTTAAGTTATAACACTGTATAACCAAGTTACATTTTAGTCATTTTTAAATTTCATTTATTGATCATTAGTTTCTGTGCATACAAACATATTCAAGACTCTCTATCCCCACTCTGTGTGTGTGTTTGTGTGTGTGTGTGTGTGTGTGTGTGTGTATGTGTGTGTTATAGTGAAGGGGTATAGTACCCTGATCAAAGCATTAATGGGAAGATCATAACACAACTTTGTGATCAGTTTTCTCCTTCTACTCTTATGTGGATTATTGGATTCAAAGTCTGGTCTTCAGGTTTTGTAGTATGTACCTTTACCTGCTAAGTCATCTAACCAGTCCTTATGAGATTATTTTAAATACTACCTTATTTTAAATGCTTAAATTGTGGAGTACTCTTTGTTTTATGTCATTAAAGGTAACTCTAAAATTCTCATTATCAATTTCTTTGGAAAATAATCAGCTATCATAAAACAGGACACCACATGGGAAAGACAACCAGAAGAAGGAAAACACAATTTTAAACTCAATCCTATTTAAAGACTGTTGACTAGTAGTGAATTAGTGTCTATTTCATTTACAGGATGGCTTTTAAAATGCTCCAATTTCCATTATAAATGAAACTTTATTCTATTATAAATGAAATCTTATCAGTGATTTTCTTCCCAGAATAGTATTACAAAAGCATTTCTTTAAAGAAAAAGCAATTTTGAATGCTAAAATGGCCACCAATCTAATATTATTTAACAGAGAAGATCATGTACTACAAAAGCCCCATGAAAAAAACCCAAAGCCTAAGTCAGATGAAATTATCCTGATAATTAGAAATAATTTACTTAAGAAATAAAGATATTTTATCTCAATATGCTCAGAATTTCTCCATTCTGGCTGCACGTGGTTTTCTGACTCTGAATATTGGTTTCAGTATGTGATTTTGATATAATAGCAGTTGATCCCTAATTAAACTGTTCTAATTTTGGATTTTTCAATTGTCTTCTTTCAGGTGAAAATGTATGTTGAATTTTGATCATGACATTGCATGTGGTGAAGACCCATGTTGTCACTAGAAAGCCAATGTGCTATACTTTGGACCACAAATCCACCTTTGTGTAATATGGAACTACAGTGGACACCACAGTCAGAGGTTGCCACTACAAGGCAGGGTTTTTCTGAACTATGTTTTAGTTGATGAGATATATTACATGTATTATCATTCTCTAATATTTCCAAATGGAAACAGTCCATTAGACCTTAATTTGAAATAACTAAGAGCAACAAATTTGAATAACAATAATACTGCACATTGACTATTGTGATTAGTAAATATTTCTGTGTTATATATTTCAGAGTATATATGGGGTGATTTCAAGCACCACATATTAATGATAATATAATTTATGTTAAGTGATTTTATTGCTTTATCATATACATATATGAAAACAACATCTTAACCCCTCAATATACAAAACTACTTTTTACTTTAGAATCATTAAATATTTTGTTTGAAGAAAATAAACCAAAGATCACCATAAACAAAAACTGGGAAACAATTCCATCTTAATTCCATCACTAGATTACATATGATCACTGGACCCTAATCCTTCCAGTCAGAAATCAACAAACAAAATACTTCAAAAGTTTTGGCATGTTGCATAGTAAATCTGATCAGTTACATCAACAATAAGATTTTCAGCAATTATCATTTTTTACAGATTAAATGTGTTTAAAATAAGTCTACTCTTTTAGGACTGCAATGAATGAACATAGTTGTTCTGATTCTCATGTTTACATGTATTTAAACAATGTTATACATGTTAATAAATTAAAACATACACATTTAAGCTGAGTGTTATTTCATTTAAGCTAGTTGTAGTACACAGAATTAATGATATCTTTACCAATTAGTATATCTAATTCCTCCTTGCCATTGGAAAAAAATGGGAAGGGAGACCAAAAAATGAAGAACAACTAATGCCATGATATCTACTTAGTTAAAAGTGATTTAACATGACTTGAAAAGCTAATGCAATAGAAACATATAATAGCCACCTAAAGTACTTCAAAGGACACACACACACACACATACACATGCACACACAAACATCCCTAAACCTCCTTGATGTCAAGGAAAAGACATATCAATGCAGAAGTTTTGATAGCATATTATGTATTATTGTGAACTGAAAGATATTAAGTGTAACGAATAAAAGTAATATATAAAGAGGGATACCAAAAATGAAGATTTACATTTATAGTTGCTATGCCACTAAGGATGTGTGAGTTTAGGAAACACTTGGCAGTGTAGACTAATGTACTCAGGAAGCATTTGGGAAGAAAACTAGTATAGTTGAAGGGAAACACAAGAGCAAGCACCCTGGGATAGGCAACAGTCAGGAGGCTAGAAAGAGTGAGGTGAGTAGGAATCAAACGACAGCAGGATACACTCAATGGGAAGTGAGATTTATTGTAAATATAGCATTCATACTGAAATTTGTATCAGACTAAAGGAAATAATTTATGGCTAGTGGAGGTGACTAAGTGTTCATAATTGAAATGTGTTAGTAAACAAGCACAGTCAGCTCCCTAGAACCAGTGAGTGCTTTCTTTAGGAAAAGGTCCTTTACAAATGCAGTTTAATTGGTGATCTTTTGAAGTATCTTGGATTATCCAAATGAGCCGGGGTTCATTCTTAAGGATCTGAACTGAAGATTGGAGGGTGATTTAAGACAGAGTAAACAATGAAGACAACGAAGACATAGGAAGAAGGGAGAGCCTGGAGTGATGTAGTCTCAGTCAAGGAATCCTTGAAACGAGCACAGGCTTCCAGAAACCTAAAGAAGAAAGAAGGTTGTCCTAATAGTCACAGAAGGTAACAGGTGCAGAAACATCTTGCCTTAAGATAGTTGACCTCTGGACCATTGACAAAAACCATTTGGTCTTAAACAGTTGAACCACTGACTTCTTGTGAGAGCAGCGTAAGGAAAATAGACCAGAAGATACCTGTCTAAGGAGTCTATGCAAATGTAGAGCTCTATTCTTTTAAATTGTCACAGATAAATTAAATTATGGAAAAAAGATCAAAACGTGGCCTGTTGAAAGAATTCTGGCAAATAGTTCTTTAGTCCTAGGTATGATATTCAGCTCAGTCACATGTTGTTGATCATTTTATACAGCATTCATGGTAATCATAAATTCAAGCAATCAATGATAAAAACTGAATCTTAAATGTAATATTTCTTCTATTGTTACATATTGGCAATTATTTCTTATACATAAATTAGTAGTAATTTTGGTTAAATCATCAAAGAAAATATGATATCTTTATGGCTGTATTTGAGTGTTCAATTTTATTTATTTATTTTCTAACATCAGACGCAAAAATGCTTCCGTTAGAAGTAGCGGAGAGAAGCAAATTTGACATATGGGATGACTGCAGAGGGATTCATTAAGCTGAGGATAACTAGCTGACATGCAGTTGAGGTTAACTGGCTTGAATAAAAAGTCATTTCCCTTTATTTAAACTACTGAAAACATCACTCATGATTCTTTGGGAATTGAGGAACTCTAATAACAGAAAAGAGTGTGTTCCCACTTTTCACTTTTAAGATTGAGAGGTACTTCAGGAAAAAATCAGCTGCATCAGTAGGCAATGGGAATACTGGGTGTAGCACTTCCAGGCTAAATATAAAAGCTGTTGCTTTCACTTTAAACATTTTGAAAGAAATAACAGTAAGATTTGGATAAACTTGCCAAATCTTCTGAGTGTATATGATCTCAGTTTTCTTTTTTCCAGAAGACATCCTCTGCATAACCCGAAAGTACTCACCCTCGGAAAAAAAAATGAAAGTTTCTTTCTCCTTTTTTTTTCCTGCATAGAAAATCATTGTCCATAATATCCTGGACAAAATTTGTAGAGATCCAAGTACACAAAATATATCAAAAAATTGCTACTAATCAGGTTAACTATAAAGTCACAACTAATTCCCGGTTGATGATTTTAAGACTTCTGATTGTAGGTTGTTGGAGTTTCCAAAGGTGGAAACTCTTACAATCTGGTATTGTTTCCTTCTCTCTTTCAATGATTTGGTGTTACTTAAATAAAACTCAATATAAATATAAACTTGTAACTTGATAAAAGTATATTTTTCCCTTCTAAGTAGGGTACACAACTCTCAAAACATTCACAGAAATTATCTGTGTCGCATTTGCTAAATTTGGAATGGGTTTTATCTTGCAAGCTGGTTATATTTTTCTTCTTTCAATAAAACAGTAGGTGTTATAAGAAACAACCCCACTAAATACTACACATTCCCTCTTGTGAAAAGCAGGGGCCTCCACTTGCCTCTTTTCTTAGCTTCATAGTTCATGCACAATAGTACTCTGGGCAAACAGAAAAAAAATTCTAGCACAAAACCTAAGAGACAATTCTGCACATCTGTTCCTGTGGGTGTTCTTTCATTCTTTCTCATTTAGAATTAATGAAAAATAATGGTGCTGACACAATTTAATTACTATGAAAAATTACAGTTTATGCTATTCATTATAATAATGGCAAATTACTTGAGATTTTCAAACACTGTTCCTAAGCAATTAGAAATGTTCATAAGGAGTTCACCTGTGAAATTTTTTCATCTGAGTTTGCATTCTATGATGTTAAAGGAACACCCAGTACTTTTCATTAGCAACAGAGATAACATAGCAAAAGATATTAATCATAAACGTAGTATCTGGTAATGCATTTAAAACAAATTGAGATTGTGTAGTTAAAGCAGAGGTCAAAGCAATATACAAAGATGTTCATTACCAACTTTTCCAATGAGATTCAAAAGGACTGTTAAATTTATCTCAGTAAAAATCAAACATAGATAATTAGAATTACTATCGTTTCCTAATTTGCCATGGACATTAAATATTGAGTTTATGTTTTAAGTTAATATATTTCTAATTAGCACATGCAAAATAAGGGATTTTGCTTTTATAAATTTGCTTTCAAAGCAAAATAAGAAATTGTAAAATGAACGTGATAGTTATAAAGTTATTAGCAACTTATTACTAAAACTACAAATTATGTCTAATATGACTGTGTAAATGGGGTACCTGAGGAGCAAATCTAAGAGACATCCAGTGCTCTGGGTATTCAATCATAATCATAATGGAAGAATTTTATTGTTCTTACTAATTCTAGTGATGATGTGGCTAACAACAGAAAACTCTTGACTTCATTTTGTAAAATCAAGGTAATATAAACAATGTTTACACAAGCATATCAAATACTTTTATGATTTATGATATTTTGATTTTCTACATAGTCTAGAGTATTGATTTAAGAAAAAGTTGAGCAAATGAAACTAAAATAATTTAAGTATCCTTTCACATCTTTTCATAGATAGTTTTCTTGAAAAAGGAATTCAAATATATCATTTTGTCAGTATTAAAATGTTATGTAACTCTCATTTTATGGTATTAGTTTTTATACATTTAATAGAATTATTCTCTTATAAAAACATGTCAATCAAATCAGACCAAAGGAACACAAAGAAAAACAATGGGCAAGAAAATAAATTACCTTCATTCAGGTTATATTTTTAAGTTAACTAGTTTGAGCATTAGAACTTAATATTTTTAAATAAAACAAAAACCCCACTCATTCATGCAACTATATTGGCCATGTGTGAATTGCACATTGGTATCATGAAAGAATATGTATTTGTTTCACTGACTTCTTTCTTTGAGCTTTTTATGGTAGGAACACTGTTAACGGTAATATTGACCTGATATTTTTGTCAGCTTTGGGTTAGTAGATGACCTCAGTATGCAGTTCCTAGCTTTTGAGTTCATACATTTCTGAGTTTTAATTTTTGGAGGCCAGGAAGAAAGGAAAACTAGCATGAGAGGCTGGAGATAGAGCTCGTAGAGTATAAGTGGAGATTCAAAGCTTACATGACATTAACGTAGATAGAGAAGGAAATTAGGTTGGAGGGTTTCTGTTTTAATCAAAAATGGGGTAACTAATAGAGGAAAGATGGACACTGTTAAGAGGGTGGGCAAAACTTAAGAATATATAAATAAAACATATGGAGACTTATGGTTAAATGAATTAAAACAATAGTAAAAGAGTTTAAGCAGTGATACCCTGCATGGATCTATTAGGATCATTTCAAAATCATTTTTTCTTAAAAAAAAAAGTCTTATTCACTAGTGTGTGTTGTTGGCCGGGGATGCTTCAGAAGCTCTGAAAGACAGACAGGCTATTGTTATTGCACTGGGTTACTTAACAAAGCTAAGGGTAAAATTCTATTGCTGAATATACCATACATTTTCAACAGTGGAAACAGAAAAATCCAAATGGAAATGAATTGTAATCATTGTCCCTATCAATAATAGTTCATAGTGCTGCCTGTCAAGCTAAAATGTATCCACTGATACAATAGTGGCAAAACTCTTTTGGTGATAACCATCCACTTTGCAGTTCAATTTGAGGTCCATTCACTATGTGTGGATACAGACATAGTACTATATAACCTGTATGAAAAGCCAATTGATGAAGTGATAATAGGTCTTATGGTGAATGCACTACCAATATTTTTTTTCAACTATCAATCTACTTGTGTTTATAGTCATAGACAATTGCTGCTATCGGTCTGGGTCAGAGAAGCGTCTCGAAGAGGAAGATAGATAACAAAGATTCACAACTGTAGTGGTTTTGAAGAAAATGTCCCCCAAATGAAGAGACAGTTGGAGTAGAAGTGGTCTTATTGAAGGAAGAATGTCACTGTGGAGGTGGGCTTTGAGGTCTCAAATCTATTTAAGGTACCTTCCAGTTCCTCTTACAGGCCTGTCAAGATGTAGGACTCCCAGCTACCTCTCCAGCACATCTGCCTGCATGTTACCCATGTAACACCATTGATGATAATTGGCTAAATCATTGAAAATATAAGCTATCACTCCAATTAAATGTTTTCTTTTTCTTTATGACAGTTGCCATGGTCATGGTGTCTCTTCACAGCAATAGAAACCCTAACAAACAACTGATCAAATAGATGAGAATAATGACTTTGAATGCTCATCACTAAATGAGACATCTATATTATCTCATCCAAGGCCAATAAACAACCATGGAAGAGACAAGAGGAAAATTATGAGTGATGGAAGATGAAGTGTAACATTATAAAATCCTGTCTTATGGATATTGCATGACCATTAAAATAAAAACATAGAGAAGCTGTGGCTTACAAAAGAAACTAGTGTCAAAAAAGGCAAAGAAAGCAAAAAGACATGGAGATAAGTGAAGGATCATAGAGTAAGTAGGAGTGAAGGTAACTGGAAAGACTAGAGGAGAGATGGACAGGGAATATAGTATAAATGTGATTGCAATACAGCACATGCATATGAAGAGTCAAAAAATAAAATAAGAATAGTGGCTGGTGTTTTCAAAAGGAATTGAGAAGGCTTTAAAAATGAGCTTTAATACTTGTTTCATAAATAGACAGGAATTATTTTTTGATTATCATTTACCTGTATAAAATTGAAATTAACATGTATCAAAATAATTCATATAGCATCAAAATAATAATGAATTATAGTTATGATTTTGGTTGCTATCAAATGTGAATTATGTTTAAACTATTTTTGATTACTGCTTTAGGGATATTACTGCCAATATTGTAGGTCTTCCTATAATGACTGGATAGAATACATTCTCTTAATTGAAGATACACTGATAACCAGATATTTAATAAATTGTCCACAATCAAATAGCTGGCAAGCAACATATCCTGGAATCAAGCCCAGTTTACCTCATTAAAGTCTTATTCTGACATATACATTTTCTTCTCACTCTCATTTTGAAAAATCTGTATTTAAATGAATAAAAATGTTGCCAAGCAAGATGACTATATTCTATTAAGTGATGTCTTAATGTTTAAATATGTGAAAAATGAATTATTTATTGATATTGACAATTTTGCTTTAGGTCTTCTATTACATGGAGGGCAATACCTGGATGCTTTTGGACAATGAGGTGCAGGGCTGTTCTGCTGTGAGGAGAAAAGTAGGGAAACATAGGAGCCAAATTACATCTCAGACAGAAAAAGAGGAACTAAAGTACTCTAAAGAACAGAATGAGAAAGGGACATCAACGTAAGAGATAGGAAAGTTGAGGGAAGCACTGCTGTGAATTGGAAAAGTAGCAAGATGCCATTGCTAAGATCAGAGTTGACCAGGGTCTTTGTCTTAGAAGAAGCTGAATTGATGTGTGAGCTCTACAATGCAAAACATTTAACTTTTGATGAGTGAAGCATGAGACTTTGCAGAAATTCTGTTTCTTTCCATTTCAGCACCTATATGAACATTGTCATTTACCTACTACTATATAGCTGCTACTAACATTTAAAAATTATATCAAAGGTGCTTGCAAATTCAATCTATATCATAGCTACATGTGAAACTTTTTGTATCAAATCATTTATTTAAGAGATATAATAGCACTTTACAAAAGAGAATGTACAGTTCTCTTTTCTATTTTGAATCATCGAAACAAAATTAGAATCATTACAAATCTGCCAATTTTAATATGATACAAGCTTATAATTTGTCTTAAATTATGCCAATATGCAACTCTCAGATTTTTTAAGTAATCAAAAAGGTTGAAAAAGGAAAGAAAAATTGTTAGATAGAACCAAAGGAGGAAAACAGGGGGAAAATCATGGAAAAAAGCCTTAGATTCAAAATGAAAGTACTGGGGAAGTTTTCAAATGCCTCAATAGAAACTAAACAAATACTTCTTATTAATTATGTTTTTAAAACTAAAGTATCAGCAAGTGGGTTGTTTAATTTGCTAGCATTAATTTTGCTTAGGAAATTTACATTGTTTTCTTGTGATTTCAGTTTTAAGTTTATGATTCTATTTTGATTAATGTGTGTGTGTGCACTTAAAAGAAGCACATACAATAATCTGTTCCATACAAAGGTATCATAATTAAGACCATTTTCCTCCTCGATTGGGTTCTAACAGCCTTTATCTATGAAGTTTCTAAGTGCATTCTTTGGGTATATGCCTAAGAGTGGTATTGCTGAGTCTTCAGGTAGATTGCCTTCCATATTTCCACATTGATTTTCTGAAACTGCATACTGATTTCCAAAGTTGCTGCATACATTTGCCCTCCCAAAAGCAAGTGGATAAGTGTTCCTCTTACTCCACATCCTCTCCAGCATAAGCTGTAATCAGTGTTTTTGATCTTAGCCATTCTGATATGTGCAAGATGCTATCTGAGACATGTTGTTTTGCATTTCCCTGATGGCTAGGGATGTTGAGCAATTCTGTAAATGTCTTTTGACCATATGAGTTTCTTCTGTTGAGAATTCTCTGTTTAGATCTGTATCCTATTTTTAATTGGAATATTTGATATTTTGGTGTCTAGTTTCCTGAGTTCTTTATGTATATTGAAGATCAACCCTCTGTCAGATACAGGCTTGGTAAAGATCTCTTCTCATTTGGTAGGCTACCATTTTGTCTTATTAACTGTGTTATTTCCCAAAGGATTCACAATCATACTACAAGGAGAATTGCTCAAATATGTTCATAGCAGCATTATTTGTAATATCCAGAACCTGGAAACAACCTTGATGACCATCAAGCAAAGAATGGATAAAGAAAATGTGGTACGTTTATACAATGTAATATTATTCAGTGATAAAAGAACAATGACATCTTAAAATTTGCAGGCAAATGGATGGAACTAGAAGAAAACATCCTGAGTGAGTTAACCTAGATCCAGAAAGATACATTATGCATTTATGGATAAGTAAATAGTAGATGTAATGCAAAGAAAACCAAGCTACAATCCACAAACCAGAGATGCTAGGTAAAAATGGGGTCCCTGAGAGGGACACACATGGTGGGCCCCAGGAAGAAAAATAGTTAAGATATCCTGGGTAAAGTGAGAATGGGGTGGGAGAGTGAAGAAAAGAAGGGATGGGGGATGGAGGATGGGGGGATGGGAACATGAAGGAACAAGAAGACCAAGTTGGAAGAGTGGTAGAGAGGGAGAGCAATGAAAGGAGATATCTTGATAGGGGGAGCCATTATGAGATTAAGGAGCAACCTGGTGTTAGAGAAATTTTCAGGAATCCACAAGGATGACCTCAGCTAAGACTCCTAGCAGTAGTGGAGAGGAGGCTTGAACGGGCCTTCCCTTTTAATCAGGTTAGAGACTAATTGTCATTATAGAACCTACATCCAGTAACTGATGGAAGCAGATGTGCTGATCCACACGGAAATACTGGGCTGAGTTACTGGAATTCATTAGAAGAGAGGGTAGAGGGATCATATGAACAAGGGAAATCAAGACCAAGATGGGGAAACCATAGAGACATGACCAAGCTAGTGGGAGATTATGAATTAAGTACTGAAAGCTGGGGAACCTGCATGGGACCAAACTAGACCCTCTGAATGTGGGTGACAGTTATGTGGCTTGATCTGTTGAGGTGGGGGGCTCTGGCAGTGACACCAGGACATATCCAAGGTGTATGAATTGACTTTTTGAACCCACTTCCTATGGTGGGATATGTTGCTCAATCTTTATATGTTGGTAGGGGCTCAGTCCTGCCTCAAGTTAGTATTCTAGGCCTTGCTGACTCCCCAAGAAAGACCTTATCCCTTCTGAGGAGTTGATGGAGGATTGAGAAGGGAGAAGAAGGGTGAAGGGAGAAAGAGAGGGGTAACTGGGTTTGATATGTAAAATGAAAAGTAATTTTTTAAAATAAAAGCCCTAAAAACTCTGCCTAACAGACTGTTGACAGATTTTGAGGGTTGCTATAAGCTATGATGATCATCTTTGTATTGAAAAAGCTAAACAAAACAGAGTTTATAAGTGTATTCACTCCAAATGCTAACATGTAGATAATTAATTAAAACTAATCCCAGAATTCTAATAAGATTTTAAATAAATGTATAGTTCTGGGTTCTGTAATTTCTGTAATATTGATGTATAGGGTATCAAAAATCAATAAACTGGTAAGACACTGAAAGAAAAGTGCACATTTTGAGGAAATGGTGGCAAATATATGAAAAATTTCATTCAAACATTTCTTCCAATGAAACAGAACTGTTTTAGGAAAAATTGCGTGTTACTGTATTCAATAGCCTTTATACTAGATTTTAGCTCTTATTATCTTTTCAGATGTCTTCGTGCAATAGGACCCTCTGCTTTATTTTGTACGTTGTGTATGGAAATTTAAGAAGGTTGAAACAAACTGTGCTATTCCTTGTACACTGGGGAGTAAAAAGAGATACCAATGTAATTGTGACTACACATAGAAATTAGGTAAAACCAGCATTATTAAATATGACAAAAACATGTGCAGATTGTCAGGGTAAAATAATAGAAAGAAACTGTTTCTCCATTGCATGTAAGATTTAGATAACCATTCTGGTTACACTCCTTTACTATGTTAGTTCAGGACTACGTTCTCATTGTTTTATTTTCTGTCTAGAGAATCCCTAACACAAGAGCTCAGTTCTACAGAGTTTATAGTCAAATGTGAACACAAAACACACAGTTTAGTTTTCTTTTGAATCTTAATGTTTTCCTTGGGCCTTTTCCTTCTGCATTTTCAAACTGATTTTATCACTGTAATATAAGGCAAGAGAATTAAATATGTAAATCTTGGCAGCTTACAGGGTATTTTTTTCTGTGCTTAATGAAAATAGGACTTAGTTTAAAACTTGCAAGTGAAATTCGGTTTAGTCGAAATTTCTAAGAATTAGATTCTTACACATGTATTTGATTTCAAATTCCTCGATTCAGAGTTGTAGGACTTTACACATCCTAATGATTGCATTAATTGAGACTATATTAACTGTATACCTTTAGAAATGAGAGAAGAAATAACAAATCTGGTCATTTTATGAAAGGAAGACAATGAGAGAAGCTGAGAAGCTGCATATTTAGAAGTGTTCTTGGCTCAGCACTCCTTGCTGCCAGTCAGTTGCCATAATCAGAAAGACGTGCCTTTTTATATTTATCTTCAATTACTTTCTATTTTTAACAATATGTGAGACAAACATAGATTAATTGAAATATTATATTCTACACATTAAATAAACATTGCAATTGATGTATTTAAAGCACTGTTAGAGGGAAAAAAAAGAGAAAATCTGATTGACTCAAATTAAAAACATACTTAGTACATCCCACAAAGAAGTGTGGAATTTTTAATGGACTTCCAAATTATTATGTTATGTGAAAGAAATTAACCAGAAATAGCCCATATTCTGTTTATATGAAACTACCTCTATAAAGTAAAAATATTCCACACAACAGTATTTTCTACTTGCTAATGTCTTGACCACATAAAGGAAAGATGATAAATAAGGTAAAAGCTGTAAAACAATAGTAAGTATTATCAGAGTAGTGATTCTCAACCTTCCTAATGCTGCAAACCTTTAATACAATTCATCATGCTTTGGTCACTCTCAAAAATAAAATATTTCATTACAACTTTATACCTCCAATTTTGCTACTGTTAAGTATTGCAATGTAAATATTTAATATGGAGGATATCTGAAATGTAACCCCTATGAGAGTCATGCCCTACAAATTGAAAGCAATATCGAAAAGCATTATAGAAAGTATAAAGAGACTAAAGAGATTCAAAATTTCTGCTGAAATTTTGAACCATTAAAGATCAAGCTAGAAAATAGATTAAGATACTGTGCTAAAAGTCTCCTCAAGAATTGTTTGACATAAATCCACATTAAAGTAACTATATTTGGCATATTTTATGCATAAAAAGATTACTATAAAATTCCCTTTTGCCACAGACTACAAATTTTATCACTTAAAGTGACACCAAAAATGTTCTGCTGAATTAATTTGGAAATGACTGTTTAAAAAGAACAAAAAATGGTTTTGGAAATTTCAAATGCAAATACTAAAAATATTCTAATTTTATTAGGGATTACTAGTTCTATTACTGTATATTTAAATATCCATAGTGAAAACATGAATTTTGTCAGGAAATGGAGAATATTATATAACCCAAACAGTTACCAAAGATGTGACTGAGCACTGTCCATCATCACTGTAAAGTAATGTCATATGCTTAGATATCTGGGATACATATGTCTAAGCTGAATGAAATGTATGCATTCAGCTTAATGCAATGGTTTCTGAAAATTTTCTAATATTGTTTGCATGTATCCTTCCTAAAATTAAGCATGGTGTGTGATGCTGTCATGAAAGTCTTGAGTTTGTTTCCTGAATGATCAAAGGCTCAGTAAAAGAAAGAGGAGTTCCATGGTGATAGATATTGATCTATTTTCATTCTTCTACATGTTAACATTCAGTTCTGCCAGCACCATTTGTTGAAGATGCTTTCTTTTTTCCATTGTACAATTTTAGCTTCTTTCTTAAAAACCAGGTGTTCATAGGTGTGTGGATTAATATCCTGGTCTTTGATTTGAATCCAATGGTCAATCTGTCTGTTTTATTCCAATACCAAGCTGTTTTCCTTACTATAGCTCTATAATAGAGCTTGATGTCAGAGATGGTAATGCATCAGAAAGATCCTTTATTGTACAGAATTGTTTGCGCTATCCTGGGTTTTCTGTTTTCCATATGAAGTTGAGTGTTGTTCTTTCAAGATCTGTGAAAAAATTTGTTGAGCCTTTGATGGGGATTGCATTGAATCTATAGATTGCTTTTGGTAGGATTGGTGGGGATACCCACTGAAACAGTTTACCTGCACAATGGAGCCTCACCAACTCCAGCCAGACAAGGAAGGTAGTAGCACAAGTCCAAACTCGTCCCATTGAAAGTGGGTGACAGTTGTATGAATGGAAAAGACTGCAGGGCCACTGGCAATGGCACTGCTTTTACTAGCTTTTTTGGAACCTCTTCTCTTTTGATGGATGCCTTGTTCAGCCAAGGTGTAGTAGTGAGGACCTTGGACCCCTCTCAAAGCAATGTGCCTTACCCTTTCTGAGGTGTGGATGGAGGGTGGGGTGGGAGAGTAGGTGGAGAGAATGGGAGGAGAGGAGGGAGTGGGAACTGGGATTGGTTTTTAAAATAAAAGAGCTAGTTTTTCTTTTTAAAAAATAAAATAAATTATTAAAAAGAGGGAAAAATATGATTCTTCTGGTCCATAGCATGAAACAACTACAGTAATGCAAAGTCCTTTTCTGCTGATGAATTTTATCTTCATCCCTGATATTTATTGGTACTGCTTTTTGAAAGAAGGGCTCATAAGCATTCATATTCCTGCTCTTTTTTTGTCAATATTGAAAATCATAAACAAGAATAATAGGAGACATAGAGCAAGCATAATATTTAATGAAACAAATATAACATTTAATGAAATATGATACTTAATAAAATATAATTTTTAATGAGAAAGCAGTGATAATTCATTCAAAAAAAACTAGAGGCTTGTTTGGAAATTCATGGTACAACTCAATTAAATGAGAAAAATGAGATTTGTTAATAAGTACAAATGTTCAATGTTTTCTGGAAAAAATATGAACTCTACATGAGAATGTCAAAAAGTTTCTTAAAAGCCTATCAGTAGTAAACAACTGCATGTATACAGAGAGTCTGGATTATGAATTTATAGTGTTTTCTTCGAAGTTTTGAACTACAGAGAGATATTTGAATCTGGGGCCCTACTAAATTAAATCAACATAATGGTATCTTGACTTCAAAATTTGGGTCTTAGGGTATGTTGCTTTAGAAAAGAGGTTCTATTTTTGTTTCCACAGAAGATGAGACCATGTGGATTCCTTACAAGCTAATGTGGTTTATTAGAACAAAATCCCTAAATGGTCTGCATGAACCCTACAAATATTTCTCCCAACAAGCAGCAGGAAGCAGTTTAGAGAAAACTATGTCCAAATTCCCAAAATTGATTGCTTTCATTTAAAATGGGTTTGTATAGATTGGTAATGGTCACAGTCAATCTCTTTTAAAAAGGGGGAGGGATATGATATACAGAGATTAATACTTTACATTGGTATGGATTTCAATTTATTGATAGAAATTTAACAGATGTTTGTTAAATTTTTATTTCCTCCTTTTTAAAAGTATTTTTATTATATAGTTCATTTAAATATATAATGCATAATTTTAAATTATGGATTAATAGATAGTTGTCTATAATAGTCAAATCTTTAGTCAGGTAAGTTAAGTTTTCTAGGAATATAGAGATATAGTTCTGTTAGATAGATAACCTTCAACAGTTAAAAGACCAACAGAATATATCATTGAAAAAGATTGAAAACTTAGACTTTATTAAACAGTGAGATGGGTCTGCTTCTGGAAGCACCAATTACTTCAGAGAGGTTGATGGGAATTGAAGAAACTCATTAGGAAATTTGCCTTCAATGTGACAAGGCTAGCCAGTTGGGCTATAAGATGCTTTTGCCTGGCCTGGACTGATTGATGATATTCTGTATTATCTGGACAAGCAGGAAGGACCCACAGATAAATGACTTCTGAACATGCCTAAAGAAAGTGAGATGTCCCTTCAAGGTTCCTGCTTTATAAAACAGTCTGCCAGATATTCTGCAGAATACAAAAGAAAGTGACTGATAAACTGCTAATATAGGTGAAATAGTCTTTCAACTTTTCTGCTTCATGAAAAAAATCTGGTAGATACTATGGGCCGGTAGGGTGAAGATGGATGCCCCAATGTAACAAAGGAATTTTGGGTGACTATCCAGGCAACAAGATGTCTCTAACATTTCTAAAACTTTGAAAGTTGCTTACAATGCACTTCCTGCTTACTTAGGTAATATTATATCCTTTTGGGGTCTTTGAAGAAAGATAGTAATAGTTTTCCTTAGTTATGATAAAAGATAAATTTAGATATGAAACTTTTCAGATGCAAAGAGACTAAATATTATAAGTGTAATTCTCACTTGATACCTGTTTTGTTTTATGTAATTTTACTATGTTAAAGTTAAAACCTTACATTTTATTTAGACAGAAAAGGGGGAATGATATGGGATGTCCTTCTGTATTTGTGTTATTCTTATTAGTTAATGAGTAAAGTTGCTTTGGCCTATGGCAGGACAGAATATAGTTAGGCTTGAAAAGATATATAGAAAGAGGTTAGGCAGAGTCAGAGAGATGCCATGTAGCTGCCAAAGGAGAAAGATGTGGCTGCAAACTTACTGGCAGGCCATAACCTCCTTCAGATACACAGAATAATAGAAATGGATTAATTCAAGATGTAAGAGATAGCTTGAAATATGCCTGAGTCTTTGGTCAAACAGTGCTATAATTAATATAGTTTCTGTGTGATTATTTGGGTCTGGGTAGTCAGGAAATGAATGAACATCTCTGTCTAGACACAATACTACAAAACAATCCAATATTCTGAAAACCTCTAAGAGAAAATGGGAAATGTGATTCATAAACTTGGAAATACAATAATGCTTCTGGAAAAGACCAAGCCTGGGAGGGAAACCATGATCAGATAAAACCGAACAGACACAATCCACTAGGGGAAAAATGCTTTAAAAAGGACTATGTACATGGAGTAATCAGTTGACTATACATAGATTCCTTTCTGTTATAGAAGGTGCTAACTGTAATCTGAACAGATTAAAAATGTCAGACTACTGACTCTCCCCTCAATCACTGTGCTTCTTTTTTAAAAAATATAAGCCTTGGGGCTGGAGAGAGGGCTCAGTGGTTAAGAGCATTGCCTGCTCTTCCAAAGGTCCTCAGTTCAATTCCCAGAAACCACATGGTGGCTCACAACCATCTGTAATGGGGTCTGGTGTCCTCTTCTGGGCTTCAAGCATACACACAGACAGAATATTGTATATATAATAAAAAAATAAATATTAAAAAATAACAAATTCTAAGTCTCAGAAATCAGACTTCATTAAATGCATATGTTAATATGTTTTTATAGTTTAATTATTTAAAATTGAAAATTATTGCAAATAAAATCTGAAAAAATTACCAAAAAAATGGTGAAAAAATAAATGTCCTCTTAACTCTCATGACAGTTGCTGTTACATTTGATGCATATTCTTTATGGATGTTTTCTACACATTTGCTTATACAGATGTTAATTTTATGCTCAACTCCATTTTTGATAGCATATTAGATGGACTTTTCCACAAAGAACTCCAAATAGCAAGATATGTTTGATCAAAATGAAATTGTCAACCCTTGCTTTTATTTTTAGCTTTGGAGGCCAAGGATAAAAGCTTATTGTTCATTGTACAATGTACAGAAGTAAGAATTTGAGAGAAGTCTCTGTAACTTTAAATTTTTACCTTTGTGATTTTGCTATACAAGCATTGTATAGCAATTCTGCTTGTATTGCTCTTCTGCTTGTACATGGATGAAACTGCTTTGAAATGAACAATAAATTTTAAAAGGTAATCATGATATTTTCTCAAAAAGTATAGTTAACCCAAAAGCCCATTCAGGAGAGACTTTGTGAATAAAAATGAATTTCACTACAAACAGATTCCACATTACCAGGGGGTGTCATTATGTAAATATGGTGCAATTTAAATGGCTGCACAATTGCTTTGTTATAAGTGCAAAATACTGCACTGTAAGCACTAAAACACCAGACATAAAACCTTGAAAATGTTTTTTTCTAAAGCTTCCCAGATGCCTTTGCTTTATACTTAATTGGTGATTCATTAGTGACAAATGGGGAAATTAACCATTAAATATTAAACAAAGATCCCCTGTTTGTGTGTGCATTGTGATTTTCTGTTCACCTGTTTTTCTGTGTATGAGCATTCATGTACACACATGTAAAAGCCAGCGCTTGACACCTGGATTTATCCCATAGTTACTTCTCTACATTATAATTAGGAACACTGCCCCCACTGAAATTTTAGGTTACCATGTAGTCACATGTGTTTACCACAGGGTCTGGGGACTGCTGTGTTTACTCTGCATAATCCTGCTTCTAGCAGGATTGAGGTTCAGGCTCTGTCACCACACAGTTATGGCAGTGTTTGGTTCAGAACACATGTCTGCATGCATGTGCAGCAAGCACTTTTCTCAAGGAATCTTCTCAGACAAGATTCCCTCTCTTCTGCTTTTGCTAATCTTTGCCTTTTAAGAACATAAATTTGAGACCTAGAATATATGAAAGTACTAGAGTCTGGTTTTATTTCTGTAAACACAGAAATCTTTTCAGTTCTTGAAGAGAAAAGCTTAGCTTTGAGCACTTAACATGGAGACTTTGCCCCATGTTCCATGGTGAGTATATAAGGGAAACAGGAAACATAATCATGTAAAATGGGATAGGCTTACGGATTTTACCATAAACAAAATTACCCAGCAATACTCAGCTTTGAAAAGGGGATATCAAAAGTGATTTAATGTATAAAATTCTGAGGAATTAATGTTGACTATTAGGCATACTACAGTAAGAGAATTCTCACCAAAATGTTATGAATATTTCTTCAAATTCAGCAGAAGAGAATCAGGCTTAGAAATATTTCATGTCTATGATTTAGATGTTATTTAAAGAGATTAAAAATAACTGTCTTAATATTGACACATACAATACATCTATGCAATGTTTCATGATTATAAATATTTAAGTATCAACAAGAGTTATAATGGGTATATATTGCTGCTATTTCATCTACCACATAACTACATTTGATGGAATTATTTGGGATGTCAAAAAATGTAGGATTTGATTTTTCAGAGGCACTAGTATTATAAATTACTTTAAAAGAATTTTCTGAAAATTAATTTTCATATCTGAAATCAATATATTTCTACATAAATTATAACAAAGCAAACATATTACAAAATAATTCTTAAAAGATATAAACATGCCATTTCATTGATTCTTTGCTTGCTAAAACAAATGGGTCCAGTAAGTTTTTCTTTACATCAAGATCTTTTCCAGTAATTGAATAATATTATGTTCTTTTCAGGTAAAAAATATTAAACTTTCTAGAGAAAAATTGAAGAAAATACAATGGTCAGTTTCTTTAATATGAAACATTAGAAACTGTTCCCCACAACCCAACTTTTCCTATTAATAATGTTGGATAGTATTTATAATATGTGTTAGCACCTCAATGTGGTTGTACTTTTCAAGGTGATCCATTTTATGATTATCTCATCTGCATTGTCCAATGATTCCTGTAAAGTTTCCCAAGTGAATTTGAGGATTAGTGTAATGTTAATATCCAGCTATACGTCTCAGTGAGGAAATGAAATTTCTTGCCTCTATCTCAGCCTTCCTCCAAAAAACAGTTTTCTCACCTGCCAATCTTACAAACTCATTGAGTTTAAAATATTGAACTTATCAAGTTCATAAAATATAAGAGAGAGGGAGAGAGAGAGAGAGAGAGAGAGAGAGAGAGAGAGAGAGAGAAATGAAGACAAAAGCGAAGACAAGAACATCTCCCAAATATTTGTTAGGTAGAAATAAATGAAGTTGAGCACCTATAATGAAGGGTATTATGAGAAGAGAAACCAAAGACATTTATCTATGGACAGCATGATGGTGAATTTAGTTTTTTAAATAAAGTAAAGATAAAGAAGGGCTGTATATCAATGTCAAGGTTAACTTTGTCACTCATTAATGCATAATTTACCATAAGAAGATGCTTTTAAAATTATCCACCAGAAACTACCCTTTTAGAAAGTTCTATATAATATTCAGAAAGTTTATACTGTTGATTATTTATATAAGTGTGTGTACTCCTGATAATCCAGAGAAGAAAAAAAATGAAATTGGAAACTGATGTTTACTGTATTAAATATTATGCATTATTTTCCAGAAGTGTGTGTATGCATAGAAATATAAATCAACAAGGAATCCCAGCATGCTTTGTCAATTCTGAAATATTTGATGCATAAGAAAACTTATAGCAGTACGTTTTTAGAGTGATATATTATCCTTCAATCCTTCAGAGTAAAATGAAAGAAGAGGAAAAAAGAATGAGAAAGTCCTGAACTGTCACTTAAGCAAAGTCTAAAATAATATGTTTCTCAAGATAATCATTCTTCCTTTGGAGACTTGTAGAATTATGGACCAAGGAATAATAATAAACTGAACTTTAAATTTTTAATTTTCAGAGTCTGGACAGATGTATTAATAGTTAAGAGCACTGGCTGCTCTTCCAGAGGTCCCAGGCTCAGTTCCCAACACCCACTGTTGGTCACTTCCATGCCAGGGAATCTGACACCCTCACACAGATATGAGGGAAAATACCAATATATATAAAATACAAATAAAAAATTATACAAAATTATTTTATTTTTTAGTTTTTCTTTATTGAAGAAAAGCATGAAACATATTCTGACAATAGTTTACCTTCCTCCAAATCTTCCCAGACTCTTTCCACCTACTCAACTCCAAGACCTTTATTTTTATTTCTCTTTAGAAAATAAACAGGCAAGCAAACAAATAAATAAATCATAAAAAGAAGAAAAAAATTACAAGAAATATATCCAGAGACAAAAAGGTACACTAAAAAATATCAAAATCAATAAAAATACAAAATAGAAAACCATAATACACAAGCAAAATGTCAATTAGAAAGTAAAGAGCCTAACCAGAGTAATACATGGAAAATGTTTACTAACAGACACCATTGAGTTCACATTTTGTGTTGACCAACTGCAGCTGGGTGTGGGGCCTACCCTTAAAGGTAGTTAATATGCCCAGTGAGAGTCTGTTGGAGGAAACTAATATCTCCTAATCAAGTGGATGTAATTTGGAGATAGCTCCTTGGTTAAGGATGGGAGGTTATATCTACTTCCCCCTCAACAGTGTGATCACATATGACTTGAGCTTGTGAATTAATTGAGGTTGTTGAAATGGCTACAGCTTCTTTAAGTTCATAGGTGCATCTGTCCTGCTATGTCTAGAGACTGTTGTGCTGTTCATCACACAACTGTGTGCTCCAGCCCACAGGCAGCAGCAGCTGGGATCATCTTTACTGCATCTGTATAAGAGACTGTGAGAACCAGTCATGAGGTTCAACCCATGGCAGTTGAGGGAAGGCATCCTTTACTCAGACAGTTGTCAGAAGATGCATCCCTGTACCATGGATGGCAGGAGACATTATAAGGCCCAGTTTGACTCTGTTTCTTTGTGTTTAGAATCTTCAAAAAACTTTTTACATCTATATCTATGCCAGATGATGGGATGTCCTTGTATGCAACTGTGAATATGTGTTGCTTTTATTGATTGATGAAGAAAAGCTACTTTGGATATGGCATAGCAGAATATAATTAGGTGAGAAATTTAAGCAGAAATACTGGGAGAAAAAAGGCAGAGTCTGAGAGATGTCAGCAAGTCACCAGAATCACAAGATATAAAGCAGGTAGCACCACGAAGTCACCTGGTGATAGATTATTTAAAAAGGGGTTAATTTAAATATAAGAGATAGTCAGTAATAAGCCTAAGCCATCTGCTAAATAATTATACTTAATAAAACTATAATCAAGTGAAGCTACGAAACAATCCCAAACCAGTTCAGAAATAAAATAATAAAATTGATAATAAAAAGGGTTATTTATTTAAGGGGAAAAACTTACAGATCACTGTCCCAAACAACAGTCATCTCATTGCAAACAGGAAACAGTGGTCTAGCAGCCAGAAGCAAGAGAGCAAGCACCCTGTTCCTGCTGCTTGCTAAAGTATAAGAGACCACAGCCCAGTGAGCTCGTATCTTAAAGGCTATTGGCTAAAGGAGCAGAATGTGCTCCTGCAGCACCTCCCCTTTTTGTTTAAATAAGAGGGTTTCAAACCCAATACAAAAACTATATATACTAGAAATAGATATCAAGTATAATTAGAATTACATCCAGCATAAACAATATTAAGCAAGGAACATATGTTAAATGTTTTAATAAACATTCTATCNATATACTAGAAATAGATATCAAGTATAATTAGAATTACATCCAGCATAAACAATGTTAAGCAAGGAACATATGTTAAATGTTTTAATAAACATTCTATCCTAGGAGTCTAAGTCTTGTATAGGATATGGCTTGGCTAGATCATACGACTACAGTAACTACGACTATCTAATCTTCAGCCCCATCAAAGGCCTGAGAAAAGAGATAATATTACTTGACCAGTCAGAAAGTACAAACAAGTAGCTTCCAAAGTGATCAGTATATGATGGAGACAATTAGCTACCTGAGCAATTACCCAAAGTCTCATTTTGAAATGTTGAAGCAACCAAGTTTGGCCAAGGCCTAGTGTAACTGACAATTTTCAGAGGCAGGAATTTTTCAAAACCGTTTCACCCTGTCTTGGCAAGATTTGACTGTCCTGCTTACCCATTTCCAGATACTATGTAACTTGTCAGTGGTTGAGGCATTGTCAGTTTTTTGCCCAAAGGCCAGTTTTGCCATAAAAAAAGCTCCAAGTGGAGTATCTTCGGTGCTCAACATTCTCTCAGGATTATATTGGTGCTCTCAGAAGCAATCATGTCTCATGTCAACAGAATCCTAAGTTATTTAAATGCCATGTTCCACAGATCCTTGAAGTGGTTAAAGAATACCTATCTAAACAGAATACAATCTCTATGTATCTAAAGAACATAATTGATCTAACTATATGTACAACAAACATGAACAACTATTGACCTATAATATGAAAAAATACCCCAAAAGTTGTATCAATATACAAATGTCCTAAACAAAAGTATCAACATGCATATATACAATCTGACAAAAAACTTTGTATATATGTACAAATAATGTAAAAAAGTAACAAATATAATTTGAACTTGTATCAATATACAAAAACTATACCAATGTAAGTTATCTAAACATTTCAGATTGTAGAGGGCCCATAGGTTGAATTACCTGTTGATAGCCCTTAAATCTGTCAGCATTCTCCATTTTCCAGATTTCTTTTTAACAACAAATACAGGAAAATTCCTAGGTCTGGTAGATTCTTCTGTATGTCGAGCATCTAGTTGCTCTTGTACCATTTGTTCTTTAGCCTGCAACTTTTCCTCAGCTAGAGGCCGCTGCTCAACCCATATTGGTTTCTCACTTAACCATTTTAAAGGTAGGGATGTTGGTACCTCTGAGGGTTTATCAATTGCTTTGTGTTCTTTTACAGCCTGAATGGCTGGTGTCCACCATCTGTAATATCTTTTAATATTTTCCTCAGAAACATAAGTTTTCAGAGTTGCAGGAATGTTAATCTGAGTGTTCCATTGCTGCAATAGGTCACGACCCCACAAATTCACTGCAATATTGGCTATATGGCATTAGTCTGCCTATTTGCCCTTCTGGCCCTGTACATTCAACCCATCCGTGCTTTGTTTTACCCAAGATAGGATTCCAATTCCCAAGAACTGAACATCCACCTCTTGAATAGGCCAATTTGGTTACCAAGATTTTGGAGTAATGATACTTCCATCTGCACCTGTGTCTAATAAGCCTTCAATAAAAATGGCATTTATGCAAGCTCTTAGCTTTGGTCTTTGATTATTTATAGAAGTCTTCCAAAGTATATGTTTCCTCTGTCCTACTGGAGTTTTTGACTCATCCTCCACATTTAACCCATCATTCAGACTAGCATTGCTTTTTACAGCAGGCATTGGATTTTAAATTTTTCTGGCGAGACATATTCTCCACAATAACTGGGAATGACTGGACTACATTCATCATTGGGGCCTGTGAGAGGCCCCCCCCATGCTGTTTCCCAATGCTATGGGGTTGCCTTGTCTATTTTTCATTGACCCACATTTATTGGTCAAATGTCGACCTTTGCCACACCTCCTACATATACCTGAAGGCTGAGTCCTCCTATTCCTGCTATTCCCAGAGGAGACATTATTCCTAGGAACCTATTGTCTACAATTCCTTTTCAGATGTCCCAGACTACCACAATTAAAACATCTGGTATTCTGATGCCATCTCTTACCATAGGAAATTGCTTCTCCTACCCACGCTTAAGTACCATATTCAAGTGTCTCAACATTCATTGTATGCAAGACCCATTCATCCATGGGTGCTGATCTGATTTTTAAATGCCTAAGGATCCATTTGCACTCCATGTTGGCATTCTCATAAGCCAAAGGTTCAATTATTATACATCTAGCTTCTGTGTCAGTTACCCCTATTTGTACAGCCCTAGTTAGTATTTGCAAAAAGTCACTAAAAGTTTCTTTCTAACCCTGAGATATGATTCAATTCTCTTCCATAGTTTCTGAGTCCTGTCCCAAGCCTTTAAAACTACTGTGATACATAGGGTCAAGGTGTGGTCATCATAATGATCTCAATCCTGAGGATCAGAGTAAAGTCTCTTGTCTAGAATTTGATCTAGGGAAATCTGAAGTCCTTTTGCTTTTTCTTGTTGCTCTAAAATTCTTGCTTCCTCTTTTAAAAAGCACCTCCAAAGCAACTGTGATCTACTTTCTAGGATTGCTGAGATTAACTGAGCCTTAACTTGAGGTGTGGCTTTGCTACTGAAAGCCCACGTTTTGACCATTTCCCTAACAAAAGACGAATGTAGTCCATAAACTACAATTGCTTGTTTAATTTCTTTTATGTCAGTCATACATATGGGCTCCCATCTATATTCCTTGACAACCTTAGGGTACTTGAAGCCAGATACTTTTTCTGATGTTATTACTGGAAAGGCAGGTAGAACTCTGGTGAAGCTATCCCAGAGATTTTTTTTTTTTACATACCAAAGAGGTAAATTTTGCATTTTTACATTTTGTTCCTGGCCATCAAACTCTATAACTTCCTCAGTCTTTTCAAATCTGTTTGCTACTGCCTTTTGCAATGGCTGGATCTCCTTCCAGTGTTCTGTTATAATGCCCTCATTGAGGATTCCAAGGTATGAAGTCTGTCCAGTAGAGATAATATCTCATCCTTGGACATAATCTTTATAGCATGCATATTACCTCCCTGGAGAGACATTCTATCAATCAATCTGTCATACCCCTTTGACAGAGTCCAATTAACACATTCAACATTGCAAATACTCTCAAATAATGTGTCAGAACCCACTGTCATTGATTGGGTTTTATGTGCCAAATCGGCTGTTTCCTTCTCTAGAGTGCTGAATCTTCCTTTAAATAAATTACGATCAGCCTGTACCATTTACAAAAGTATCTCAGTTGGCTGAGTCTTGTTAGTTAAATTGGCCACATTCTTCTTCAGATTTTCAACCTCTTTCCTGAGAAGTGTGGTTTCAGTCTGAAAAGACTGTACCATTTCTAAAACTGCCTCATTCCTAGCTCTATTGTCAAACCATTTTTAAAGAAAAAATACTGAGGACAAGACTAATTGCCAGAATCAAGAATAGTGATGTAGAAGGGACATCATCATATAAGTCTTGTAAAACCTCGCACATAGCATAAGAGGCAATGGAAACCTTGGATGGTTAGATTGTCTAACATATTGTCCTTTTAAATTAACAAATTATTCTCTATATTTAGGATATTAAATCTTACCTGTGGTTCAATTAGCTGTATTAGGTGCAATAACTGTAACCTGCCAGTAGGTATCGTGGGCCACCTACAAAACTAATCCAGCTGGGTGTAGTGGTGCACATGAATTCACCTGTGGCTGGTCTGAAATCTGATTTTAGAGCAGAATGCTGAAAGATAAATCACAGACTGTGTGCTCTGCAGATGTCTAGAGCAATGGAATAGACAATGCAAGCAAATCATTAGAATGGTGCAGAACAGCTGGCTCAGATGGGGGAAGCCCACGTTTTACAAAAATGTCTGCACTGTGCCCTGGTGCGAGGCAAATGGTAAGGTGCGTGGTACTTGACTAATCCGAGGTATGTAAAGAGAAAAAGTACTTCAGATGATCCATAGAAAAGCCACTATGCAAGATTCTTTATTAAACTGCTGGCTCCAAACACAGGCTGCAGCCTGCTGAGGGAAAGAAAGCTCATGCCTAGCTAGGCTGGTGGCAGGCAGCAGAACCTGGGGTTCTAAACCCCAATGCTGCGTGCCACACGAAGCTGCAAAATAATCCCACACCAGTTCAGAAATATTGATAATATTTATTATTATTTATATATTACCAAGGGCTATTTATTTAAGGGGAAAAACTTACAGATCACCTTCCCAAACAACAGTCCTCTTGTCGCAAACAGGAAACAGAGAGTCTAGCAGCCAGAATGGGAGTAGGAAACAAGAGAGTAAGTGCGTGGCTCCCGCTGCTCTTTAAAGTATAAGAGACCACGCCCCAGCGGGCTGGAATTTTAAAGGCTATTGGCTGAAGGAGCAAAATGTGTTCCCACAGCAATCAAGCCTCTGAATGATTCTTTTCTAAATGACTGTAAGGACCGGAGGGTGGAAGAGTAACGGGTCCATCATGACCAGGCTGGAGAAAGAAAACACTGTTTCTTTGCTCCTCAAATCTTCCACAAAATACCTGAGCCCTGAATGGAGGTGGTCAATTAAGATATCTCACATGACTTGAGTATTTCAAAAATGATGATATTGCAGAAAATTGATGGTCATCTTACCCAAACCATGGCAGGTTCTTAGTAAATATCTAGTTGCCAACAATGTTTGCATTATCTTAAAAGGTATTTATCAAAATATGTAAGTAGTTATATGAATCAGTTTTAAGGAGGAGTCTGGGTAGCTCTAAGTACTAATTTAATTGAACAATTTATTGTGTAAAACAGATATTATATGCAGAGAAAGGGCAAGAAATTAACCCAAACATCTATAAACTGCTGCCAAACTCACTTTTTCCTTTGGAATGATGGCAAAGGAAGCGATATCCGTGGCTAATATAAAGGTACTTACTGAAGTTATGTCAGAACTCACAAAATATTGCAAGTATCAGTGCAATGTGTAGAAGAAAAGAAAAGCAACACAAGATGCAACATAGTGTTAGTTTTATTGGGAGTGGGGACAAAAGGAAGTCAAGGAAATGAAATATGAAATGTCCTATTAGAACTATATAATTTGCAAATCTAGCTAACAATAACTTGAATTTTAATTCAAAAGGACAGGATTAGAGTGTCTGCTTCCCATCTCCTTTTCATTTCTGGCTGAAATTAATACTCACTGGAATAATATAAAGAAATGAGAACAGTGGGGAATGGTTGATAGGAGGATAGGTCATCAAATGGCAGCAGAATGTGTACATTTCTACAACACAGAATGAGAAGGTGATCAAATATGTTACCAGAGACAAGGCAGCAATGGAAACTGCTAAGAATTTCTGAGGAAGCAAGACATTACAGATTCTGGTCTTGTAACTACAAATGGCAAAATAACAAAGAAAGGGTCCAAAAAGGGGGAATTTTCTCTTCCTCTGCAAAGCTCCTGTCCCTGTTGCCTAGATCCTTCCTCATGGCTATAGGAGCTATCAGCCAGTTCTGAACTTATTATTACAATGAGCAGAAAGGCACACAAGTGTGTAATACCAAAGGGAACCTCCTGCGTAAGTGGGAGTCTTGTCTGTGCTGCTCGGTCTGGTGAGAGTCAAGTGTCAAATACAGAAAGCTGTCATCCGAATGCAATCATTCTCCTTCCCACACGCTCATACCCAAGCAGTGTGTAACCTATCCTCCTCTCCCTTATAGTGCAACCTAGCAAAACATAGATTCTTCTGTTTTTACATGGACTTATCATTTCTTTTATTATCTAATTATTGAACGCATTTATTTAATCATCTAAATTTAACTCTCTTTTAATTTACCTTTCAAATCTTATACTCCTCCACCCGTAAAGAATGCATAGCAATACCTTTGAATCTGTGTTTTCAAAACCTATATAGTGGGAACTTGAGGGTATGTGAATTATTTTTTGTTCATAAATACATTTGTTTTACATATATTATTATTTTAAAATATTGAGAAGAATCTTCTTGTGATCAAGCATAAAGTTCAATCCAAATTACATTGCTGCACATGTAAGAAGTCATTTTGATTGCGACATGACAACTAAAAATAAATTAAGCCAGAGAGTTCTAAAGCATAACTGAGAAAGTTGTGAGGAACATAAGGCAATTTTCAAAGTACTTTGACTTAAAAAATCAATACATACAAATATGTGAAAAATGATCATTTCAGAGTGCTTACTTTGTGCTTCTTGACTGATATACCATGATAGATTTAACTCAAAAGTAGGCATATTTGTCTCCTAAATATGATACATTATTCTAAATAAATAATCTAATTGTTCACAATATTAACTATTTAGCTATTTTTAATAATTTTTATCTTTATTAAACAGTATTTATTAGAAAATTCAATAACATTTATTTTGGTGTAAACTTACCTATTTTCTCATTATGATCACATTAAAATAAACACATCCATAATACTTTTAGTTTTATTTTCTGTTTAATGTATAATGCATATGTTTAAATTCATTTTTCTAGATTTTGTAAAAAAATGTTAAAATGCTTACCATAAGTTTAAATATGTTTAGAAGAATTTTAATGTACATGCAATTTAAAGAAGGGATATAAATTTATGAACAAAAATTAGGAATGCACAAAGCTTAAAGTTAAGAGACCAGTAGGCAAGCTTATCCATTTATGACATTTTAATATGCTTTAAAATAATATTTTTATTATGGTTAAAAATATGCTGTCAACTAAGTTATCATTTGGTAGCTATCTTGGTAGGTATTTAGTAATTGGAAGTTTCAAAAGAATAAACTCATACTCAGTAAAATTCGCTGGAGAAAAGTTGAAACTAAGAGTACAAATGTTGGAGGAGTAATGAAAAGAACCACCAAACAAGGTATTCTCACGTTTGAATTGAAGAGATTCCCTCAGTTGCCTTCCCAGACTTCATAACAAACCAAACTACAGACATTGGTTTTATATTAAATTTATTTTACTATTTAAATTTCTTTATACTGTCTGATACAGTACTCTTGTTGTTAAATATTTCTCATTGTCATAGAATCTTCCTAATTTGTGGAAGGAACGCTTTTAAAGGTCCAATATAGACCATAAGAGATGGAGATTCAGTGGGTGGGAAGAGGTGGTGGTTATTTAAAACCTGATATGTGACATGATCAGTGTATTCATTATATAAGATAATTTATTCAGAAAAATATATAGTTTTTATATTGAATTTTCAAGCAATTTTCCAAAATTACAAATGTGAGCAAGTGATAAAATAAAAGATTAACTTTTCTCTCAGACTTAAGTATTTACAGAAATCAATCCTAGGTTAAAGTATTGGTAACTGGGAAGAAATGGCCTCATCCAGATGTACCTCTAGTTTCATAAAAGATTATGGCCTAAAATGACTTTAATATATTATATATGTTGAGCAAAATTGAGAATACTATAGAATTGAAGACAAATACCTATTATATAAACTGCATCACAGATTAAGTTAAAGTCTATAACTTTCCACACCAAGGTCCATATTTCATTTGTATCTTTTACTCACTGAGTGATCTATCCAAAACCTTTTATCCTTTTTTTGGGGGGGGCAGGGATGGGGTGGTGAGTGCAACTCGGCGGGAGTTCATTGATTCACTAAGCCTTCAGGCAGTAGGCTAGCCCTTTTGTCTGCAAGGTCCCTGGAGAGCAAGGGTTCCTGATCCTGTACCAGAAGATCCATCGGAGAGCATATGAAGAAGGAGATGGGCAGGCGGCAATGCAAGAATTCCTCGAACAATCTGAAAACAACATGATAACACCAGAACCCAGCAAACATATAACAGGAACACTTGAACACCCTAATCCAAAAGAAGTAGAAAAAATAAAGATTATGAAAGCGATAGAGTCCCTTAAACTGGATGTGAAAAACTTCCTTAAAGAAATGGATGAGAAGAATAACAAAAAGATTGAAGA
>LOEQ01006960.1:126040-140672 GCA_001685075.1 Bramus lutescens | reverse complement strand
ATTTTTGCCTAACTGGTCAACAACTGGTAAGATCCCACCCACGTTGGTTGTTTAATGTTATTCTAGCGCTATTTCAAATAGTTTGAACCATGTTTTCCTTCACAATTACCATCAAAAACACATGGCCCCACAAGGGTTTGATCCTACCCTCCTCATCCTGGGTGCTGGGCCCATTTCCTCCCAGTTCAGCAATCCAACATAACAAATTGGCTGTATCTCCTTGAATCAGCTCCTTCTTCCAAGGCAGACAAGTTAATGGATTTTCGTTCTAAACAGAGTATGGCTTGTTTCTGAGTATTAATTTCATCTTTAGTTATTGTGCAAATTATGTCCTCTCCTGACAATGTACCACACTGACCACTAAAACTGAGTGGCCTCATATATAACCCAAATTAGCAAATTTTGCCTAGGCAGCATAGTTGGCTCGAGTTTCTCTCTCAGCGTATTATTTTCAAAGCAAGTTCGCCATCTACTGGCGGGTTCCCATCCTCTCATTACTCATTACTTCTGTGCAGTATCTTTAAAAATGAATGCATACATACAACAGGTGATTTGCTGCCTGCATCCTACACTATATCATTGGCATAGGCTAGGTTCATTCTTTCTATTAATATATGAATTTGACACCTCCAACTTGTTAATGAGAGAAATCACCTTTTGACTGTTGAAATCATAAAGACTAGACCTAAAAAGATGCCTGGAAATTACAAACCTGTTGTTACTAACATACTAAAGTAGTGAAGAACCGCCTGCACCTGCTACCTTTATTGTAAAACTGTATCGAGGGGCCAAATGGGCTTTCCGGCTATCAAAACTGTCTTGGAACATGGGTCCTCAGTTACGTTTCTAATCAAGCATTTGATGATGGTCTCGAGTGATACTTCCCACCTAGATCCACCATTTGATTAGGATCACCCTAGTCCCCTCTGATATCCACCATTACCACTGAAATATTCTCTTCCATCTTGTCCTGCTGATTCCTCTCTTATTTTCCACTAACGTACAGGTTCTATTAGCATTACTTACTGGATAAAAGAGATATGTCTTTGTCACTGGCACTACTGAGCACTATTGAAGATTGGATGAAGGTGTTCACTCTTATTACACAAAATCCACACCTACTCTCTCCATCTGCAACTTTCTGACGTGCAGACCTTCCTCCTAGCTCTTGGTCCTTGAACATCAGTAAACTAGAACACCCTGGGCAGGATTCCGAGTTCCCCCAGGTGCAACAAGAGTCCCCTCAGTTGCAGAATTGTGGTGTTTTTACAAGGCAAATTCTCTAATCTCTCCTTTTACAGGTGAGAAATATGGAGTTAATGAACTAGGAAAAAGAGGCTTCCAGACATAACTTGGAATCGCATACTAACTGCTTTGTTGCCCCAGGCCAGTGATGAGGTCACTAAATGAGAATATTAGCTCCTGAAGTATAATGACATAGAGCATACTAAAATGCTTGTGATAGCACCCAATCTAAAGAAAACTCAAAACATTTTCATAGTGAGATAAAATAAAAATCCAAGGTTGTAAGCCCTTCTTTAAGCAAGGTTTTCCAGTTCAGGCACTCAGGATGACCAAATAGAACCAGAAAACTGAGTGAAGGCTGTGTCCTAATAAGCCTGTGGTAATAGTTTGATTTTGCAAACTTTAAATGAGTAGAACATTTAAATGTAACAGGCAAATGAATAAATTTGTATGGTTCTTCCATGGACTAAAGTCTGGCCATCTTAAAAACCACTATTATCATGCACATGATTATAAAATTATAGTTGCAATTTTACATGGGAGTGTCACCTCTCATGGCTCTGAAATATGTGAAAAACACTCCAGCTTATTGTTCTCTCCCGGTTCCATTCCAGAGAAGTTTCGATGATAAGTATGTCGTTCCTTCAGAGTCAGCGTGGCACCTGAGGTCTAGCAGGTGCAGAAAGCATTGTGGTAGGCAATTAAAGAAACACGAAGAGGATGGGTTGCACCAAGTTGTTGCTCAGGGCCCTCTGAGACTTACCAGTATCACAGAGTTTGGGTCAACAAGCAGGAAGCGCATTCTTCGTGCGTTCTCACTGACTGACGCATGGCAGCTAATAGCTCACTTAAAGGAAACAAGTTGAAATGTTCAGTAAAAGCACAGTCACTGAGAGACGTGTCCAACACAAATGTTTGCTAATAAATTTCTTGTTCATCTTATTTACTTTAGAAAGTCACTGTCTTTTATTTCCTCTTTTCCAAAATTCAATAAGCATTCTCAAATAGAAAGGGAGAGCTTTAGGGAATAAATTATCATAAAGTGTTTACACTTCAGTCTGGATTCCAAGATTCATAAAGTTCTCCTGTTTCTCTTCAATGAGTTAAAGAGTGGACAGGTGTTTTAGAAAAAACTTATCAGGATGCAGAGACAAGAACTTTCATACTTACACTGACATTAAGTGGGATTTTAAATACAGTGGTACCCTAGTTCTTATTTGTTCGGTATTTAGAGCACTTCCGTTAAGTTTTCTTTTTAGCAACTATGACAGGTCAGAGACTTTGAATATATCAGAAATCTGGTGGAGAACATGAAAACATCACAGATGAGCTGGCAGTCATTTTAAAATGTTGAAAGGTCAATTATGCCACCTAGTGGCTATAGGTGAAAACTATAGTTTGAAAGTTTATGAAATCCAAACTATTTGAGGGTCTTTCACTGTCAATATTAAAAAAAAAAAAACCTCAAACAACAATGTTGTATATTCTCAAGTTATATTGTTGGAACTACTTGACACCGGTAGATAAAATTATGAGCATCATTTTGAACCTCACAGGTTATTAAAAATGCAAGCAACCATAACCTTAAATGAAAACCATAGGCTACTAACAACTTAAATAACGATGGGTGGTACTCAAAACTGAGGGGAAATGAAAGAGTTCCTGGACTAACCATGGACAGAATGATCCATGGGAAAAGCCGAGAAGCTGGTATCATCATTGTTTAAAGCCTTTATTCTACGAAAGACAATGATACTTCATTCTGGTAAGAAAATGAAAAGACAAGCAAGCCATGTACAGATGGGGAAATGGTCTAAAACCACAAACCTGAGAAAAGATCAGCATTGAGAGTAAATCACGAACTCTAAAACCTCAGCCATAAAGAGTCAAACCATCTGGTAGATGGGTAGAAGACAGCAGAGATATGTCAGCGGTGAGGAGATGAGATGACAAGCTGGACAGGAAGGGGGCCCAGAGTCAGCCACCAAGGAAGTGCAAATCAAACATGAAGGCAGCATACACATTCGTCAGAATGACCAATGGCAATATGAATTCCCACTAAGAGGCAGAGAAACACATCTAATAATACACACCTGTGGGAAAGTGAAGCGGCATCTCCTGGGTGGGAAAACGTTCGCTGTCTTTCATCACCCCGTTATCTTAGGTTGCTCCTTGGGTTACATGATAAATGACCAACTAAAAGCAACCTGGAGAAGAAAGACTCTTCAGTTTTACAATTTACAGTCTATCACTCAGCGATGCCAAGGCCGGAAATCAAGGCGGGAGCTTGAAGGAGAAACCATGAAGGAACACTGCTTAGTCGGTTGTTTACTGAAGCTTGTGCAGCTGCTTTGCTTATACAGCTCACGGCACTAAACACAGTGACCTGAGCCTCCTGCATCAGTAAGAAATTAAAAAAAATGTGCAAGATGTATTGGTACAATAGTGGCTCAAATGTTATAGAAGTCACCTGCCACTCCTTGATTGGATTTAAGGCCCGTTCTATGAGATGGAACCCATATCTGATACTGCTAAAAAGGTCAAGAGCTTGAGACTAGAGAGGTCACAATCCCTGGGGAAGCCTACTACTGTTCGGCTGAAAGAATGTAGCAATAAAATGACTCCTAATGATGTATTGCTATTCCCACGGCCTGGTTCATCGCTCAACTCACATTACAGAAGCTTCTTCTTGCAGTAGATAGTGGTTAGCCAAGAGAACCATGAGTGGACAGTGTGCAGAGGCTTTGGAGCACTTAACCATAAACAGAATTTCTTCATGAAACCCTAGCTCTCGAGCATCAGGGATCTATGTAGAAGAGGAGATAGAAAGATTGTAAGAATCAGAGGCGGTGGAGGACTCCAAGGAAGCAGTGTCTCCAGACACAACAGACTGATGCATGAATCAGAGACTGTAACAGCACCCACCAGACCAGCACAGGTCAAAATCCCAGCACTGGGAAAAAATAGTAGACACAAAATCGTACCTAGGCAAGAAGCTACTTGCAATTGATACCTGATAGAATGGGTATGGAGTGATGCCAGGCATATAATCACATTGCAGGGCAAGTCCCATGCCCATGAGGAGCCGACCAGCACAAATTTGGTTCCGTGGCACATTTTTTTTATTTACTTTGTTTTGTTTTGTTATGTTTTCTCTTGTTATTTTTTTTAGTTTGTTTTAATTTTTCCTTTTTGTTCTTGGATTTTTGTCCTTTTTTGAGAGAGAGAGAGAGGAGAGAGGACATGGAGTTGGGTTGGTAGAAAGGTGGCATGGGTTTGAGGAGTTGGGAGTTGGGGGAAAGAATATGAGCAAAATACAGCATATGAATATATTTTAAAATTTAAAAAAAAAGAAATAAAGAAAATGTCACACCGATATGTTCACAGACCAATGTGATGAAGGCAATTTCTTAATTGTGGTTCCCTTTTCCTAGGTGACTCTAGTGTGTGTGAAGCTGACAAGAAACCAGCCAGCACATACATAGAGCACAAACACTGTGCTCTTGTCTCATTATCCTGTGATTGTGAAAGCCATATATGCATGTCAAATTCCATAGCCAATGTTCCAAGCAGTCTTATTCATGATAGGAGGAAGCTGCTCTCTCTCCCCAGTGACTGGTTATGCAAACTACAGTACTCTCACACTACACAACGCTATGTAGAAATAAGCGTGAAGTATCATATGCAGCAACCTAGATGAAGCTCCACAAAATTGTGCTGAGTTGGGGAAAGTTGATATCAAAGGCTATTCTCTTTTATTTATAGAATGTTTGGGGATGAAAACATCAGATGGGAAGATTAGCGTCTTGGTAGCAGATATAAGAATGTTCAGGGAGAGGGACAGACAAGGTCATGAGAGGGCAGCTAAGGAGACCCTTAGGTGATGAAACTTCTGTATCTTGACTTGCTGGTGGATCTGTGAGTTTAGGCAAACGATAGCAACACTTAAAGCTCATGCACTCTACTACACTGCACAAGAGAGCCAAGGAGAGCCTGAGTAAGGTCAACCAGCTGTATGAGTTTTGCCATCCTTGCTAGGATATTGTGCTAGAATTTTACATGATGCTACCACTGGAAAGACTCCTAAAGAACACATGAGCACTGGCTGTGTCATTCTTTGCAGTCACACATGGACCTACAACTCTTTCAAAAGAAAAAGTTCATTCTCGAAGAACATGGCTCTGTCACCTCACTGCTACAGACTAGCAATATGATTTAAACGATGAAAAGCACGTAGAGATTTTCCTGTTTTAGGGCAATCCAAATAATCTGGACTATGTACTTTCACATACATAGATCAATAACTTTAGTAGCTTCAAATTAAACTTTGAACACCTTCCAAATTGAACATTGCAATTTCTATACATCATAGTTTGAAGGGCTGAGTTAAAACACAGAAGGACGGTGTCTGAATTTGAGGAAACGACTAAGGTTTCCAGCCGTTGCTCAGTGATTAAGTTTGGAATCCAGAGGCGTTGATTATGTAACAATGGCAAATGTGAGGGCTGATCAAAATCCAGACTGGTGACTGGTGTGTTGTCAGTGTGGACTGGGGAAACGGAGAAGCGAGTGTGATTGCCGTTTGACGTCTCAGTCACTTACCACCTGCGTATTGTCTGCATACCAACCAGGCCTCATGGGACACTAGGTAGCCCTGTGCCCTTTGCTGACCAGACAGAAGGGAGAAAGGACAACTTGCGCTCGCTAATCAAGGACTGTGACTGACAGCTGAAGTCTTTTTGTCATTTTGGAATTAGTATTTATTCTTTAATGTTTTAAGGTAGGGGGGAGGGCAGCTTGTGCTGGTAGGGAGAAGCCAGAAAACTGAAGGTGATGACCCAAAACAGAAAGAGAGAAAATAGTGGACCACAGATGAAATACAAAGCTGGGATCAGCCTCTGCGAGGCCTCGGTGATGACTGCAAGGAAGGAATAAAGACAGAAGCCATTTCCAGTCCAGAGGCAGAAAGAAGACGTAGGTTTTGGATGAAAACATTTGCTGTAGCTACGTTGACTCTGTGGTGCACAATATCATTTCCAGCATGGACACAGAATGGTAGAGGAAGAAAAGAAAGCCTACAGCTGCAAACTGTGGTGCCTGAAGACAGTAACTGAAGTGAGGGCAGAGGTTGTAGCAGGAATGATAAAAGCTCAGAGACGGATACTGGGGATCAACCTGAAGACCAGAGAGCAAAGCAGCCAGCCACTGGCTCTTACCTCAACCTCAGTCTGAAAATGGTGACCCTGCTTCTGGGAAACCTCAGACTGAGACTGGACTGAGAGCTGTCTCCTCCCATTTTATAATCCTCTCTAGTTCTGGGATTAAGGGCGTGCACCACCACTGTCTCAATTCTACGGCAAGCGAGTGTGGCTACTGGGGTTAAAGGCGCATGGCATTGCTGCCTGGTCTGTAGGACTGGCCAGGGTAGATGTTTTACTTTTCCAACCCTCAGGCAAGCTTTATTGATTAAAATACAAATTAGATGCCACTACATTAGGTATTGATAAATTTATGTTTATCTGACTTTTTTATTTGAGAGAAAAAAGCCACTGCTTTCTTTTTAAAGTATAGTACACATTAAATAGTAATCTAAATGGCAAATATTTCCATATGCAGCATCTTTAGAGGTATGTTTTCATGCTTCCACTAGGTGTCAGCATAGTACAACAGAATTTGTGCTTCCGCCTATAGGCGCCCCAAATTTACTAGGCACCTGCTACCACTTACTAAGAGTGATTGGCAGACGGAGTAAATGAAACAAAAATCTTGCTTCCTTTCTGCCTATCTCCTCCTCCAGCGAACTTTCAGGAAAATCGCTGTTAATAAGTATATGCATTGCAATCTGAAATCCAGAAGCTGGAAGCTAGTTTGTGCGGTGGTGCGAGTCTGTATGTAATCCCAGCACTCAAGGTTACTCTTCTCCATTCCTGTCTTAGAGGCAACAACGCTGAGAGAAGTGGGTGTTCCTGAGAAGGGCCAGGCCCCAGCTCTGTGTGGGTGATTCCTTGAGGGGAACCGGAAAGCGATCGCTGCATCTTATTCTCTGTGAGTGCCTGCATGGCCTCTCCAACTCTACACAGTGAAAAGCCAGCGGAATTTCTACCCTTTCTTCCCCAGCTGTGTCTGTCTCCCTGTGAGAAAGCAAGCCAGGACACTCTGTTTACCACATTGTTCCAATAACGCGGCTCATTCCGATAACGTGAGACTGGGATTTTTAAGGGAAAGGGGCTCCTTCACCTGCTCCTCCATCCAGAGCCAGCGTGTAATTTCTCTGAGCCTTGATTGGAAACAGAACGCGTTCTGCCCCTTCTGAAGAGCTATTTTTATTTGTCCCACAGTTGACCTTGCCCTGAGGAAAAGCTCCAGGAGCAGTTTGAAGGAAAGCGAAACAAGGGGAAGCCAGGGAGACAACTAATTAGCTTTCAAACTAATTAGCTGCCGGAGAATTGGGAAGGGGGAGGAGCCACAAATTCTCCCACCCCGCTTAGTCACCTTTGGTTGTGAGTTGGTCCTAGGTGTTGTGCAAGATGCCACAGAGCTCTCTGGGAGGCATGGCTCTGCTCAGCTGTGGTAATTCACCCAGGGAAGTACTGGTAGGGGCATCCCGCGTCTCCATCCTGGTACACAGCATCTGTCATGCTCGATCTAGGATCACACAGCCTGCATCACCAGGTGACAGAGCCCAGATTAGCCAGTAGTGGATGGCAACTGTCTCTTTTCATCCCTGTATCCATTGTCTGCCATTTGGCATGATCTTGTGGTAGGGGAACTTTTATCCACATCACCAGATTAACTGTTACGTTACTTATGGTTTACATATCTCTTCGATCACGAGATAACAGTGTAAACCTAAGGCTTTAAGTTCCCAGAAATGAAGGAGGGGTAGTCATCTACATCACAGGGTGATGGGGACCTCATCCTTATCATCCCTGCAAGACTGACAGCACCTCTTGCTTTTTATCCCTCCCACATTCTGCCTGCCTTTTGCTTGTGGTCTTCTAGGCATCTCCACTGGTTTTCCTGAAAAAATGGCCACTGCTTTACAGGAGCATCGCGCGGACTGTGATGGGATAGATTAGACTTCTGCATCCCCCTGAAACTCTCTAACCTTCTAAGATACATCCAAATTGGAAAGTTTGCTTTGACGTAAGATTGGAGGTAATTTCTTTTTAAAGACTATATCAGGTCTTGTCAATGAGTGTCATATGGATCAGCAAAACAGCTAGGCACTTCAGCTGGATGTGATGCTCACAGTCCGAAAAATGACAGCACCACTGGAGGAAGGAAAATAAGTCCCATGGATGCCCAGAGCCTTGAAGATGCTGAATTCTCAACTTTTATATATTCGTGTATCTTAAGTAATTCTTTACTGTCCCTACGGTATCCTATAGTTTAAGACAATTGGTAAAATGATAAGAAATATTTTTCAAACGTTACAATGTCAGCTTCTTGCTGTTTGGGGTTATTGCTTTCTTCAGTCCTCTAGTGACAAATCGCTACTTAAGATGCTAAACTTTAAATCTGAAGGCATTAATACATTTGACAATATGACAAGCTAACATGGGATAAACAAGTTAAATGGCATGTTGTCAGCTGTAAGTTATGATAAGATTCCTGCTCAGATCTTTGAATAATGTACGTTAATTATACTATATGCTATCATGTCTTTATATGTAGTAGATGCTAATTTAATAAACTGGCTACATGTTTTCTCAGACTGATCGGCACGAACAGCATAATTTGAATATGGTGATGATCTTTAATTAATCTGCATTGTTCCACTGTGCTTTGCAAAACCGAAAGGTAAATTAGTGTCAATGTGAAATCAAAGACACAGTCCTCAACTGAAGATGGAAGTTACAAAATAATCCCACACTAGCTCAGAATTGCGGATAATAAAACGTTATTTATTTAGGGGTCAACTCACAGATCACAGTCCTCTGCACAAAGGGGGAACAGAAACCGAATCCAGAAGCCGAGAGAGCAAGCCTGCTCTTTACATTGACATTTATAATATAAGAAGCCACGCCCAAGTGGGCTGATATCTTAAAGGCTACTGGCTGAAGGAATTCCTACAGCACTCAGCCGAGGCTCCTGTAATCATAGCAAGGCTGGTGTGCCCTGTAGAGAACTCAGTGAGGTCCTACACCTACTTGGCTATTCATTCATGGCCTACCCTACCTCAGGCCCTGTAAACACCGCCTCATGTTTCAGACTAATCACATCAAGGGAAGTAATGCTATTTTCTCCTCTGGTATTTTTGAAACTGAGGTATCCATGTAATGATCCGATAGGGGGCACTACACACCTATGAAGTACTGTGGGGCAATGAGCTGCAAGTCGTTAATTCGCAGACCGCGTGGGAGAATTGCTGTGCATCTCGGGGCTCCATTCAACGCTTTTGTAATTCAGGTACATGGAATTATATTTTCCTTAAAGAAGGACACTTTACTAACACCCTAACGCAGCACAACCGAAGTAAAGCAATGTCACGTGGAGAGACCACAGAGTTTCTGAGATTCCCTGGATCCTGTTTTGTATTCAGAAGGGAACCCTGTGATGCCTTTCAGTACATCTAAATAAAAGCCAAGGATATTTTTTACTGCTATAATGTATTAATTCTGTCAACTTTACAGAATCTTAGAATCATCTGAATGTCAGGCCTCTGGCTACCCCTGCAGGAAAATATCTTGATTGAGTTCATCGGTATGAGAATATTCATCTTGCCTGTAGATGGAACTACTCCCTCAGCAAGGGACCCTGAACTGTATATAATGGAGAAAGTGAGTAAGGTACTAATATACATTCATCAGAATTACACCTTGCAAATGTTTTTTCTACATTCTGTATGTCCTCCATTCATCCTGCTGGTATTTAACTTGTGGGGCATGTTTTTAACTCGACACAATCAGATCTGTCTAGTCTTAGCTTCTGTGAGCTATGCTTTCAGGATCATATCCAGAAAATCCTTGTACATTTGAATACCCTCAGTTGTCTCCTCTATGCTTTTCGCTCACTGCTTCCATAGTTTTGTGTTCTGAGTCTTCAACCATTTTGAATTTATGTTGAGCGATTGTGGTTTCGTTCTTCTTCATATTGATATACAATGTCTCCAGCAACATTTACTAAGGAACCAGTCTGTTTGCGCTCTTAGCAACTTAATTATCAGTGATCATGAGTCTCCATTGTTGCTCTGTTCTATTTGGGAGTCTGTTTTAAGAGCTTGGGGAATATCATAGAAGAGAGGAGGCAGACTCTCTCTGAGAGCCACAGGACTAGGAAGCCTGCTGTGAGACTGACTCTTCTAGATGTTACAGAGATGCTGACCCCATGAAACTTCAACAATATGTTTGCCTGAACAGAACCTAATAATGACTATTTCAGTTATGTCAACATAGACAGGAAAAAGAAAACTTCATAAGGCCCCACCCTTACACTGGGAATCAAAGGCTGCCGAGGGAGGGAGAATCAATTTTCTTCAGAAACAACCCCCTTGTTCAGTTTTTCAAACCAAGAGTTCAGTCATAAGCATTTTTGCAAACAGGAAGCACTAATTGGACTTGTGTGTGCATGAGTGTGTGTGTGTGTAACAATAATAATTACAGAAGAAATAATTATTTAAGAAATATTCAAAGTAGGAGATATGGGACGATTTGGAAAGGGAGATGGAGGGGTGGAAAGATATCAATATAGAGTACTCATGAATAAAAATTTCATGTTTTAAATTAAAAGTAGAATCACTAAACCTTCTTCATTAGATAAATTAAACAATAGTAAACACTACAGAATGCAGTTTCAGTACACTAACAGGAGTATATTTCCAATATAATGTTGCAATTAAAGAGTGTAACTTTTGCTAATATATCAGTAAACTTTTAAGTATATGAGTAGGCCAAGATGTTTTGCAGACACGAACACTATAAATCCCACTCCAAGGTCTCATTTATAAAATCAAGCAGAATGCTTATTGAAGTTTCAAAATGATGTTTGTTACTTAAACTACCAATCCCTAGTCATTTGAATTATGATATTTAGCTATCATTGTAATTAATTTTTTAGTATAGGGCAATATTTTCACTACCAACTTCTCAGAGTTCTCTTTGAGCAATTATCCTTGTAGCAAATTAGGATGCTCATCAGAGACACACACGTTCCAGCCTCTTTTGTATTTATAGTGATTGTGTTGATCCCATTGAGTGAGAGTAAAGACCATTACCCAAATTCTTTTAGTAAAACCAAGCAAGCTTTATTTTCCATCACACAGGGCTGTCGCTCAAAGTGGGATTCGAGACAACAGCCATGAACACAGGAGACAGTGGAATTTATATAGGTTAAAAACTTCAAGGCTAGGGGATTTCTAGGGATTAGGAGATTTTTTTTTTTTGGTATTGTAGGAATCTGACTAAACACTTCAACATTATCAGGGAGGAGGTCAGGGAATAGGGGATAAAGTATAGAAAATGTTCCAGAAAATGGGTCAAGATGAGCTCAAATTTAAGTTTTAAAGAAAACAAGAATAAGCTTATTTTGATCTTATAACAAAATGGTTTCTAATCTTAAGATAGAATGAGGCTGGTTGCTTAATTAATCAATTTAGTTTCAGGTTGGAAATTGTGTTTCAGTTAGATTTGTTAGCAGTTGCAACAGAAACTGATTAAGACATTTAAAGTTGGAAAGCAAATTTGTGGAAGGTAATGAGGTATCACACAGAAAGGCATAAAATTTTAAAGGAAAAACAGGATCATGTTTTCTTGTTTGGAATCTGCAGAGTAAGGCAGCAAGATGCATACAATGGTAATGTCATACACATAGTGTGCTGAGGTCACTACAACAGGACAGCCCTGCTGACACCATCTATGTGGCCTGGAGAAACTCCCCATTGAGACTCATCATGCCATTCACAGAGAGTCAGGGAGCGTGGAGGAACATCAAGACTAGTTTCCAAGTCTTGATGTTGCTTAGTTTTGAAGTTATAAACACCATAACAAAAACAATCCACAACATCCAGGACAGAACCCAGTAACTCTTCTACAGTATTCATTGAGAAATGCACTGTAGCTGAACCACAAGAAGAGGACTTCAAAATAACTGTTATGAATATGTTCAAGGACCTTAAAGATGATATGAATGAATCCATTAATGATGCTTATGAAGACACAAACAGTGGAATAAAATGATGAAAACAGTTCAAGGCATGAAGATAGAAATAGAATCACTAAGGAAAACACAAACAGATAAAACTGGAAATGAAAAATTTAGGAAAAATTAAATGAAAAATTAAACAGAAACTCAGAAATAATTCTCCCATACAAAGTACAAGACCTGAAGAGATTTTATAATCTCAGGCTTTTAAAACAAGGTAGAAGCAATAGATATCTCAGTCAAAGAAAATGTTAAATCTTTAAAAATCAAAACACAATATATCCAGGAAAATCTCAGACACTATGAAAATACAAAATCTTTGAATAATAGGAATAGAGAATATTGAAGAAACTCGGGGAAAAGGTACAGAAACTATTTCAAGAATATCACAGAAGAAAATTTCCCTAACATAAAGAAGGAAATACCTATCAATGTATAAAACACCAAATAGAATGAAAAAGAAAAGAAATTCTCTGCAAGACATAACAATCAAAACACTAAACACAAATGATAAACAAAAGAATTGTAAAACCTATAAGGGGAAAATACCAAGTAACATACAAAGGTAGATCCATTAGAACATCTGACTTCTCAGTGGAGAGAAGCCAGAAGAACCTGGACAACTCCTACAAACTGTAGGAGATACCAGCTCAGACTACTTTCTCAAGCAAAAATTTCAATCACAATAGATAAAGAAAAACATTCTATGATAAAAACAAATTTTAAAAATGTATTTATCCACAAACCCAGCTCTATAAATGGTATAGCAGGAAATTTCAATTCAAAGTGGTTAACCATGTGTAAGAAAATAACCCCATACCAAAAAAAGAGAGAGGAAAATGCACATCATAACAACAAAACAACAAAAATCAATAAACACTGATCATTGATAACTCTTGCCATCAATCACCTTAGCTCTACAATAAATAGATGTAGACTAACAGACAGAAATTGAAAACAGGATCTGTTCTCATGCTTTATCTAAGAAACACATCTTACCATCAATAATAGACATCATCTCGGAGCAAAAGGATACAAAAAGATATTCCAAACAAATGGACCCAAGAAGCAAGCAAGTATAATCATAGCCACAGGATCTCCATATCTCAGGGTTCAAGCAGGGTATGCAAGAGTAGGTGATGTGGGATTCCCTTCTTTATGCTGTGACTATCATTGGTGAATAAAGAAAATGCCTTGGCCTGTTGATAGAGCAGAAGTTAAGTAGTCATGAGAACTAAGCTGAATGCTGGGAGAAAGGAGGTGGAGGCAGAAGAAGCCATGTACTCTGCTAGAGATAGATATCGGAACTTTACCTAGTAAGCCACTGCCATGTGGCAGTACACAGATTAATGGAGATGGGTTAAATTTATACGTAAGAGTTATACAATAAGAAGCTAGAGCTAATGAGCCAAGCAGTGTTTTAAATAATATAGCTTCTGTGGCATTATTTTGGGTCTGAGCTGCTAGGCGGTCGGGAACAAACAAGTGGCCCTCCCACAACAAGTAGTTTTGGTGAGGGTCCTGTATTGATGGTATACCAGGAACCAGAGGCCTTGAACAAGACAAACAATTCATTGTACTAAACATTTGCAGATAAAGTTGAATGGACGGAAGGGCATACTGTATGATACGTGGCGAATGAGGAGAAATGAAGAGGCACTAGAGAGGCAGGAAAGATGGAGTGAAGTGGGTTTTTTGTTTGTTTCGTTTTTAACTAATATTTTTAAACTTGGGGGTATGCTATAGGTGTGAGAGGTGCATGTTGAGGGACTGGGAAATAAGCAGAATTTAAGTTACAATATGAAATCCCAAAGAATCAATAAAAATTATGTTAAAATAGATTATTCACTATGATCAAGTGGATTTTTTTCACAGAGATGCATACAAGGTTCAAGTATGTAAATCAATAAATGCAATCCATCATATAAAAAGACTGATAGATAAAAGCTACATGATTATCTTATTAGTTGCAGAAAAGACCTTTAACAAAATCCAACACCAAGTCATGCCAAAAGCCAATAGCAATTTAAATATACAGAAACTCAAAAATATTTCCACTGAAATCAGGAAGACAATGTTCACTCTTTCTATATTTATTCAATATTGTATTTGAAATCTTATACTGAGCAATAAGAAAACTGAAGGAGACCAAGAGATACAAATAAGAAAGGAAGAATAATGTAGGAGGGTATATATCTATCTGTTGCTTTCATTGATTAATTAATAAAGAAAACTGCTTGGCCTG
>LOEQ01006960.1:112356-123290 GCA_001685075.1 Bramus lutescens | reverse complement strand
TCTCTCTCTCTCTCTCTCTCTCTCTCTCTCTCTCTCTCTGCGTGTGTGTATGTGTGTCTGAGTCTGTTTCTATGCATTTTATTTTTTGTTTATTTTCTTTTTTATTTTAGCTATTAGTTTTATAATAAGAGAAAATGGTGAGGATTTGTGTGGGAAAGAATGGTGATTTGGGTGAGTTGGGAGTTGGGGAGGATCTGGGAGGACTTGGAGAAGGGGAAACTGTGATCAACATATATAATATAAAAAACCTCTTTTCAATAAAAATTAAATTTGTTTATATAACATACGTCATGCCACAGTGTTATTCTACTTGCAGCAGTGAACCCAAACTACAAACTCAACTAATTGCATGGGAACAAGCCTATGAAAGGTGCTGAACACCAAATGACAGTTAACTTTTAAAGAACTTTTAAAATATAAAATTAATATTACCTCTGATCTTATGGGAATACAATGTGTTCTTATATAAAATTATATGCAGGTAGTAAGTATAATATGTGTTCAATAAGAAAAAACAGGGTGTTTATTGGTGTTTTATTAGAAGTCATGTTTTTTCTTTCTAATCATAAATTATTAGTCCAATCTGTTAAATATTGTGTTTTAAGAACATTGTGTCATGTTCATTGATATTTGACATTGATATAGTATTTTTTGGAAGGTACATTTTGCAAAGCAGTAGCAGAAGCATTTCATGTTGCTATAAGAGGGTGCAGTCAATTACCTGGCACACTAGTGACAGCTAATAATGCCAGATTCAGGCCAATGCCCATGCATACTTCTGGCTCTGAAAGTCTGCTGTGGGACAATGGTCTTGGTCTTGTACCCTGTCACTTATATTGTATTGCTTTAATAAAATGGTGATTGGCCAGTAGCCAGGCAGGAAGTATAGGCGGGGCAACGAGAACAGGAGAATTCTAGGAAGAAGAAAAGCTCAGTTTGTAGTTGTCACCCAGACACAGAGGATGAAGGATGAGAATTCCTTGCTGATAAAGGTACCAAGCTACCTGGCTAACATAAAAAAGAATTATGAGTTACGATGTAGGATGTAAGAGTTAATAAGAAGCCTGAGCTACTAGACCCACAGTTTGTAATTAATGTAGACCTCTGTGTGTTCCTTTGGGACTGACTGTCTGCGGGACTGGGTGGGACAGAAACCTCATTCAACAAAAATCTCAATGTTATTATTCACAAACATAAGTGTATGAGGTTTCTATTTGAAGTAACTAGAGAGAAGGGTCTGGAAAAGACTGGGTCCAGTCATACCCACCCATGGCTATTCTTTTAGGTAATATTCACTATCACATAGGCCTAAATTCCCACTGAGCCTCACGAAATTACCCTGACTATAATTATAGAAATTCTTATTGGGATGATTGCCTTATTTTAGAAGAGTTAATACTGAAATTATTTCCATTGAGAGAAATAAATTGCATAATTTGAATAACATGTTTGAATAGTTCATGGTTACAGATTGTTTTTTAATCTTCTGGGAAAATATATGCCAGCGAATTCTGTCTGAAAAGCTATAAAGCAACATAATTAAAATTACTTAGGAATCCTATAAGTAGATTTCAAATTGTGTGCAGTTCAGAGTCTAAACTGTACCTCTGGGCGGCTCTGAAGACCAAGGTTAGAGAGAAGGGCCATTGGGTCCCATCACTGTGGGTTTCAGATTTATAAACTTAACTGAGAAAGCGATCTCTTGGTGCTTGATTTTTCTTTGTAAACTCAGATCATTGCACTAAGTCCCCCTTAAGAATGCTGGGAAGGCAAATGAAGCAGCAAAATCAAAGTTGTTAGAAGTGGCAGAATGTTGCAAGCTAAAGGGGGGAAACGAGCAGTTTTCATTCTTCTGGTTATCTTTTCAAAAATTCAAAAGAGGTCATCAATGTGGTAACATCCCCACAACAGATTTACTCTACAATTTGGTTTAAATAATTTACTTCTTAGATATTAAAACTTCTCCACAAAGAATATAGCAGAGTCAAGGAGATTAATGTCTGGAATAATGTACACAGTTGATGAGGTTGTGAATCTCAAGTGAATTGTGGGGCAATAACATGCTCGTGAATATAAACACCCTGTTTGGGCAGCATAGTATTTATGGGAAAGCATGATCAAATGTTTAGAAAAATAAAAAAGGAATGTTATCTCTAACCAGTGCTGATGGAGTGTGGTGGCCTGAGCATAGGAGCCACATGGCTGATCTCCAGGGACAATGTCGGATATTGTGGGGAAATAAAATGGTACTTTCCGTCAAAGTCCCCAGATAAAGATAAGGGGAAAATACAACATATAAAAATTAAACATTAAGAAAACATGTATGGAACTGAGGATCAGAATAGAATACCTTAAAGGGGTGATTTCAGAACTCATTGACTGGTGTTTTTAATAGGATGGTATCAATAGTAAGACACTAATAATGTAAATGTATTATATTACATAAAACAAGTAGTTCTCTGGCCACGTTATATATTTACAATTTCAACTATTTTACAGATGTTTAGTGAACTACTAAATTCATGAAGCAAAATATTTATAAGTAGATTGTCACAGTGTATTAACACTGCCCAGATTTATTTGATAGCGGTAGTTTAGCCACTGCCAAAGTCCTTTGTTGTCCAAAATGATACACATACTTTCATAAAAATAACGGGTTTCCTCTGAATGTAGATATAGACACAGTATTCCTTTGTGCTTATTAACTATCAACTGAGTATTTTATATGTTCTAGCTCTAGTGTTAGAAAAATTGATAAACTCGATAATTTGCTTTTATGAAGTGGATTCTGTCTGGAGGGAAGGAAACTGTAAATGTTACGATAAGGCCAAGATTCTAATGCTGGACAAAACAACAGAGGGGGAGTTGGGAGAAGAATGGAGTGAAGCTGAATTCAGACATCAGAGCTGCTTCTTCATTGGAGGAACCACTTAAGATATACTGTGGGGGTGCACGCCTTTAATCCCAACCCTAGGGAAACAGAGGCAGGCGGATCTCTGTGAGTTTAATGCCAGCCTGGTCTACCAAAGCTAGTTCCAGGACAGGCTTCAAAGCTACAGAGAACTCCTGTCTCGAAAAATGATATACTTGTAGTGTGCGTCTGTACCGCAAGGAATATTAGAGAAGCCATATGTGCAGGGACTTTAAGAAACTATTGAAAGATCGATGTACATAACTGGTCTTAAATCAAGAATAACTAATGGCTTCATCCATTCTCCTCCACTGAGCATTGCACACACACACACTTCACACGATGCATTGTCCGACAATAGACATTATACATAGCAATTAGTTTGATTCTATTCATGGAAGTGTCTGGTTAAAGACTGCTGGGGGTAAGCAGGGATTTCCACACATACTTTTACTAATACTAAAGATACTGGAGGCTGTAACCAAGGCAACGCCCAAGATGGCAAGTGAAGCGCTGATCACCTCACAGTCATGTGACAAGAGCAGCAAGGGAATGAAGAAAAATCAAAAAGAGACACACAGATGGACTAGAACCAGGAGCACTGTGTTATCCAATGGAGAAGCCCCAGCACCCAGAGGAAGCCTAGCCTGTTTATTACAATTGAACAGAGAGGGCAACCCTGTCATTACATCCAGCTGCACAGGGAGGCAGGTTTAGCTAATCCTGGTAGATACAGTCTCTATAGGAAGAAGACTGCATGAGTGGAGGCTAAGGTGGAGATTTTCCAAACACTAACAATATCTCTAAGGAGACCAGAAGAAGACTTTGCCATCCCTCTGAGCCTCACCGAGGGAGATGGCTTTAAAATTTCCCCGAGCCCTCGCTAATAGTTGGCTTTTCAACTTGCTCTATTCCCAGCAGGGAAGCATTATTTACTCTTAACACTATATTACAAAGAGACAAGTACTGCTTTCTGCTATAAAAATTACTTTTTATTATACCAGAGAAATGTAAAACACCACAGTGCAGATTACCAGTCTGACTCTGGAGCCCTGTGTTGGAGCATCCACAGACAAAGGACAATGCGGGCACAGAGCGTCGGTTTATGTTCCTATTTTAAGAAGCAGAAATGACTTACACTCTTTACCGAAGAACCACAAGGTGGCTGTCAAATGATATGGAAAGAGTAAGGATGGCATGACACCCTTGATTCCTGCTTTTTCCTTCGATCTCTCTTATAAATATAGCAACGATCTTCCCGGTCTCTGGTGTGGCTTAGCCGCCAAGTCAAGCTCACATGCTCCCCAATCACATACACAAGCATTTACAGCATGACCTCCTGTCTCATCTGCTGTGCAAAGCGATGGGGAAAGGGAGAATGGTTTGTTTTTATTTTAGCTTGGGTTTGGTCCTAATTTCACTTTCATTTCCCCAGATGGTATTAAAATTCAGTTAGCAGCTGCGTGGATGGGATGGTTTTTGTTTGTGGTTTTTTTCTTCATTTTTCCACAGTTTTACACAATTTATTTTTGGAGTTTCTAGAAACAACAAAAAAGCATGTCACATGAAAAGGAATGGTATTTGGTTGAAGAAAGAAATATCAGGCTTAAATGATTACACAACAAGACAATCGTTAGAAACGGAAAGGTCTCTCTTCTGTAGGAAGGGTTTGTTAGAGATGGTAGTTTTAGGATGATTGGGAGGAAATTAAAAATACAGGAAATAAGGAGATAGAAAGCAAGTCAGGGAGAAAGGGTAGAGGAAGAAAAAGAAGGAAAGAATAACTATCAGAGACTTTGAGAATTTGGTAATGAGAAAGACCGCAAGAAATGCCAAAACAAAGTTAAATCCAAAAGTCTTAATGAAGTAATAACTGAAATGAAAAAGGACCTGTTTTTATCATATTCCTGACTTAGAGGAAACTTAATGAGAAAACGCTTGGGTTATAACAAGGCCCTGTGGCAAAAGCTTAACTGATCATTTTTCATCTGAGAAATGAGAACGGATAAGTAACTAAACCATACTTCTACTAGCACTGGCATCGTAAGATGCTACTGAGGTTGCCCGTTGTTCCTTATGATTGTTATTATGATTGATACTTTATGTGCCACAAACCTGAATTGCCAGCAACTGAACCAACTCCTCAAAGGTGACCACACAGCATGATAGGCACCATTTCTTCCTGTCTCAGGGGAAGTGGGTTAGAAAGAAAGCAGAAGGTGAGGACAGAGCGAATACACCCTGACCAAGGAGACTGAGTAGTATCGTGCTGGGCACAATTTCAGCAGGTGCCCAAGTTAAAGGGACTGAAAGGGATCTAATAAAATACCCAATATGGCAGAGATGCCTGCAGCATAGACAACAGCTTCAACTACCATCTCTTATTTCTCTGGGAATTGAACACTGCAGTCAGATGGCAAGGGCAGAAGACAGCCAGGGTTCACAAAGATTAACATGCCTGTCTCCTCTGTGGTTTGATAGTGAAAAAAAATGTGCACTAGATACATTTTTCTTTATTTAAAATAGTTTACCAGTAAGCACATGGCTTTTTAAAATGTTTTATTTTTGAACTTGTGTATGCATATTTTGTATGTCTGTATATGTATGTACCATGTGCATGTGATGTCTGCATAGATCAGAAGATGGCACTGGAATCCCAGCAACTGGAGTTTAGCCGGTTGTGATCAACTTGGAGGTGCTGAGAAGCAGACTCCAGGCCTCGGCAAGCACAGTAAATACTGGTGACTGCGGAGCCATCTCTCAGTCCCACAGCACATGGACATCTTGTCTACAAAACCAATTAAAATTGAATATGAAAAATAAAAAGAATTTAGCAATCTTTGTTGATGAAATTAAAAAACTATTAAGAGCTTGCTTTCATTCTTACCTTTTTATTTATGGCCTCCTATTTCTAATAAAATACTTTTCATCAACTTAACTAGAAAGTTGCTAACTTAAATTCTATTCAAAATATGAAATGTGTGTTTGTATTTTTGACAGAATTTATTGCATATTTCATTTACTAGTTTTAAAATCTGCACATCTACCAATACTGTAATAGAGGTTTTGTAAAGGCAATTTAAGATTTTGATCAAAAAACAGTGAGTTCAAGGCACAAGGTGAACGTAGTGGGCAGTGGGGGGTGAGTTCAGAATCTGGGAGGTAAGGGGTACACCAGAAGATATATAGAACCACATAACCAAATAAACAAGAAAATCAGTAACTATACATGCATTAGCTGCACATATATGTCCAAAAGGACAGTTACATAATTTAAGTCATTCTTACAAACTGATTGCAGAACAAAGCTATAAATTAAGTTATTGTACCGACAAAATAATACTTCAGTACAAAAGCATGGGTATTTTCTCTTTAAATATTGAAAGGTTTCATTCTTTCTGTCTTATAAATACTTATAATCTTCATTTTCTTGACTGTATAAACAACATAGATAACTAATTTGACTTCACAAGCAAGAACCCTTACTGTATCTGAAACATCACACTCAGCAGAAAACAATGTGTTGCTTATAAACTCAATGCACTTTTGCAATATACAGCACGTGATGAGATGCGCATTGAAAAGGTGGCGACAGCTACAAGTAGATACACTGGGAGCTGAAATAGTGTCATAGGTGTCTTGTGGCTCCAAAGGTACCCACAGCAGTTCTGGAAGTTAAGCGTTGTCTTTATCATTTCACAAAGTAAGGAAGTTACTCAACAATGCCCCTGGTTCATTTCCTAGGATTTCTTTCACTCTGTCTTCTAGTTGCCAAAGAAAGGAAATAAATTCATTAAGGAAAACCCAGTAACTTTGTTTACCATTCTTAGTTCTACCTTGTCTTAGTTGAGGTTCCTATTGCTGTGAACGGACACCATAACCACTATTACAAAGAAAAAAACTCTTCAATTGGGGTAGCTTGCATTCTCAGAGGTTTAGCCTATTGTCACCATGGTGTGGCATAATGGCATGCAGGTAGACATGGTGCTGGAGCTGAGAGTCCTACATCTTGACTCACAGGCAACAGGATGTGTCTGTGTATCTCACTGAGCTTGAGCAAAGGAAACCTCAAAGCCCACCTCACAGTGGCACACTTCCTCCAGCAAGGGTACACCTATTCCACCAAAATCAACCTTCTAATAGTGTTACTTCCTTTGGGGACCATGGTTGTTCAAACCACCACGCACCTCTAGTACAATTAAGCTGTTGTATCACATGGAAACTTCTGATGGAGGGGGATGGGAAGCGACAAGTTTGTACACGCTGAAATAAAAACTCCGATTTAAGACAACCTGAGCAACGGGAGTGGACACAGCTAACAGAAGAATCAAAGTAACAGAAACAATGGAAGGTTGTTTGACTGACATGGCAAGCAGAAGCCTGTGGTGGAGTGTCTGCAAATATGGCGGTAAACACATGGATTGAAATAAGGGAAAAACAAAGATTTAAACCCTGCTTCCTCCTCAGGTCAGCTTGTTATAATCACCCCTACAAAAGGCTTGTGAATCTATCACAGCCAAAGACACTCTTCATCTTTATGTTTTGATGACATTGGTTGGCAAGAAGAACTCTGCTGGCTCTTTGAAGGGGATATGCTCACAGGGTCCAATCCTTGCGAATAGATACCCTCGAAATGGAAACCAAGAGGGGTGGGCATTGTGAGCGGAAATACTTGTCTCCCAATTAGCTAACAAGGGCCACACATACTAATGAGCAGCTGATGACAGCCATCTGGATAACAAATACTCAACCACGGTTTTTCACTGTGTCCCAGAATTGAGAAAGAGAAGGCAAGGCAAATTTTCCTCAGCTAATTACCTTTTCACTCATTTCAAGTGTTCAATTATTCATTGATTTTTAAAAACAGTTTAGAAGTGCAATAGACCCGTGGCATAATCTAATCAAGCTTCTTTATATAAAAGTATATGGGAGAATTTCGATGGTAAACTGACCATTAAAGATAGGGGAGAATCCACGTGACACCGCTTTCAAGGCCACTGTAATGAAATGCTATGCTGTTTGAGAGGAGGCCATCTGTGGACTTTGCAGTTTATGCTGATCTCCAAGGGAGACTGACCTGTGTCACATTAAAATGTTTCCCTCTGGGGGACAGCAAACAAGCCACTGTGCTTCCAAAGCCAGCTTGAAGAGGAACTTCCTTTGTAATTATCCTAGGTTTTAGAAGTGCAAAAGACAGCAAGTAACCATAATGAGTATATGTGCATGAGAAAGAGAGAGAGAGAGAGAGAGAGAGAGAGAGAGAGAGAAAGAGAAGAGATATAGTATATTGCCTTGTTGATTCCAGACTCCAGAGTAATAAAGGATCAAAACTAGGCATAAACTTTATACTCTATCCTTTATCAATCAGATGAAAAGACTCTATTGAACTAATATGTGATGTAACTATGTAAGAGCATACAGAACACAAGTGTTCCTGGGTAAGAAGCCATTTAGGACATATAGATGAAACGTCAAGACTGTGGGCGCCTATACAAAAATACAAGAAATTGTAGTGGTTGTGCATGATTTAAATAGAGTAATGATGGTGGTTGTCTAAATGAACCATGTTTCCTGGAGCAAATACAAAATTAATCACATTCAGTGTCTTGGTACAATATTTCGTATGGCCATCTGGACATGTGTGAGAAAACATATCATTACTAATTGATAAATGATTTGGTTAAAAAATGTAGCTATCAGAAACTGGGCAGTGATGGCACAAGCCTTTAATCCCAGCAATTGGGTGGATTTCTGTGAGTTCTTGGCTAGCATGATCTACAGAGCAAATTCTAGAGTAGCCAGAACTACACAAAGAGACCCTGTCCCAACTTAACGAAATAAAATGAAAACAACAACAACAACAACAACAACAACAAAAGGAACCATACTTATCAATTTGTTTTGTTTTATATTCTACATTTTCATTGTTTTCAGAACATCTTCAAAAAACAAATTGTTCACATAACCAGCGGATATGAATCTATATATTTTTAAGACTTTTTGGATAATTTAATATGCCAGAAAATAGTTCATTCAAAAATACTTTAGAGAAAAACAAATTCTAATATTTTAAAGAAGGAACTGAGGAGAGGAACGTATCAGAGAAGTGTAGAGAACAGATGGAAAATAGTGGAAGAACAAGGGAGACAGACAGACCTGTAAGGAGGAGAGAAGGAGAATGGGGAAGGGACAGAGCAAGGAAGGAAGAGGCTGAGCCACATACAGTATATGTGACAAAGACCAGAAGTCCTGAGAACGAACAAAGGGAAGAAGCAGAGACATGGAAGGATGCCACATCAGCAGTCATTAAAGACGTAATTCTAGAGAAACTTGAGGTCTAGACCACTGAATGGTAACTTTCACTCTCTACTTCTAAGGAATATAACAAACTCCTGCGTTTCCAGAAAGCATAGATTTGAGGTTAAAAGAGAATTATACTTAAACCATTGGCATTGTTCTCCTGGCATTTATAAATCATAATAACTGAAAACTGTAGTCTTCCTGGCTTGATTTGACACTATTTTTTTTCATTGGTATGTAGTTCTAGAAAACTAAAAAGAAAAGAAAAAGAAAAAATAGATGCTAAAATATGGAAGGAACAAAAATTGTCATTAGGGCCAGTAAGGCTCAGTGAGCAAAAGCTCAGAAGCTCTTGCCACCAACCCTAACAGTCCAGCTTTGAATCCCAGGACCTGTGCGGTAAAAATAACTGAGCTACCGCAAGTTGTATTCTGACTTCCACAAGCTTGCTGAGTCGTGCACACCTGTGCAAGCACACACATGCACACAACTGGTCATACGCACGGCCCTGGTACTCCCTTTTCTTGTACGCCTACTGGAATCTATTGACTCGGAATCTGTTTAGATAGATTCAGAGGTCAGCAAGTTTTAAAAGGTTCACAATGTTTTTGATGAGTTTGTTTAGCTGGGGGCTTCACCCCAGCCCCTTGTCATCCATATATACAAGGAGTCTGAAATGTTTGGTGGAAATTTCGAAGCTCCCTCCCCTGGGACGGGTCACAGTCCAGACTCCACCTCCAAGAAAGCCTGCCAAATGGTGATCTGTCCCCAGGGAGGGTCAAGACCACTCCCATGGGCTATTTAAACTGCCCCCCCTCAAGAATGAACATGTGGTCTCCCCTTTTCTTCTCCCGTGGTGGTTCTGGTTCTCCTTTCTCTCAGTGTTTTCACGGGGGCCACCCAGGAGCAATGGCATCCATTAAACCTGGGTATTTTTCTAATTCTGTTTGATTTGGTCTAATTTGGATTATTACATCAGCAGAGAGGTTTATCGGTCCAAAAAATGCTTAACATTTGGAGATCCCACCAGGGGGACCGTTCTTCCCACTGGCCTAGGGTTACATGTTGGAAAACGCCCTTCTTGCCCATGTGCTCCACCAGGCTAAGATGGGCTTCATCTGGGTGAGTTCCCCTTTCTCAAGTACATGCCACTAGGGTCCAGGACTCCTACAATTTTCAGGCTGTTCTGTCGGAGCCATGGCCGTGCCAGGTGCTCAACCCCACAAATGGCGAGGCAGTCCTCGCTGAGGTGGGATTTTATGGGGCGGAGACATCTACCCACACCTTTCTCACACCCCTCTGTTTTTGACTCAAGAATCTTATCATGGTGGATACATTGTGGTAGGCATTGAGTCCCGAGACTTGGCATAAACTTGGAAAAATGGACACTTGCAATTTGAAGCTGGATCCTCCAGCGCGTTTGGGCTGCCTTTCAATAAAATCCTTTAAAACTGGGATTATCTAACATCTAACATAAAACAAACAAGGCTCCAAAAGCCCCTGTTTTCTGGATGCTGTGTTCCTGCTCCCATTTCCCTCCCCACTTCTCTAGGTGTTTCTTGTTTGTCTCCGTTCCTGGCATTAATCTGGTCACACTGAGATTCTCTCTACAACAGATCCGTTCCCCGCTGTCCTTCCACTCTAGAGCTATAGAGGTGTGATGTAGGAGGGTCATCTGTCTATGTGTTACTTTCATTGGTTAATAAAGAAACTGCCTTGGCCC
>LOEQ01006960.1:89835-112336 GCA_001685075.1 Bramus lutescens | reverse complement strand
TGGGTTAATTAAGATGTGAGAGTTAGCCAAGAAGAGGCTAGATATAATGGGCCAGGCAGTGTTTAAATGGATATAATTTGTGTGTTGTTATTTCGCGGTATAAGTTAGCCGTGCGGGAGCCGTGCGGGAGCTGGGAGGGACAAAAGCAGCCCGTGCTCCTAATCACTACAGAGGTGTCTGTCCTTTGTTTCTGTTCCCTCTTGCAGTGTCTGCTGATCTGGTCCTTAATGGGACCACCGGTGCACTTCCCAGGCTTCTGCTGCCTACAGTGGAATTTTAAGTTGGTCAACTGACACAGGTTCCCAAAAAAAGTTTTGTTTGTCCGTCTGTTAAAATAATGTGGCCACAATATGTTGTTTTATGTCTCTGTGTGTGTGTATGTGTGCTTGTTTCCACAGTACACTTTTATGTCTATGTGTGTATGAGCTTTTGTTTTCATAGTAGGCTTATTTCTCTGTGTGTATGTGTGCATGTTTTAAGATCTGTAAAACTTATAACTCCAGCTTACAACAGCTCTGGAAAAAGACAAACACGGGGGTAACCTCCATTTTGACCTCACTGCCATCTCGGATATGATGTGTGCTAGTATTTTAACTAGAGAGACAAGTCAGCTCCTGCAGCATCCTAAAGCTCCTTCAAGAAGACGCAGTTGCAGAAGACTTTCTGCCTCAAGGCTTGCCATTGGGTATGGCAAAGCCACCCACACAGCAAAAAGCAGCCTTCCACCTCTTCAGCTTCATGGATGCTACACGGGAGGATCGGACACTACACCAGGGGATCAATCGTCTCATCCTGCCAAGACAGGTAGACTAAATTCCCCCCCATGGGAAAATCTTGGACTCAGCAGTTAATGGCAAGTATTGCTTCTAAGGCTGGTGTTCATCAAAGACTATGGAGAGACTTGGGATTGCCTGTGTAGATAAAAAGCTGTCTCATTTCTGCTCATTCATCCCTCTCAGATCTGTCCAATGGCATTTGATAACTGAAGGTATTGGTAGCTCATTACTTCATTTGTTAAGTTTCCTGCTAAAAATACAGACAAGTGTGCTTCTTTCACAGGCTTCATAGCCTAGGATTAACAGGATTCAAGTGTATCTTATAAGATCCAGAGTTCCCAGTTCCCTTTAATTGTCTTCTAAAATGTTTCTGTTCCAGTTGTCTTAAAGGTACCTTCAGGTTCCTAAAATGTTCTGCTGCTTTATCAAGAAACCAGGTCTGATAAAAACTAACAGTCTCCAGAGCCTATTTTAAGCCCACCGGTTTTCATGCTTATTTTACAAGTCACCCCTGCTGTCTGGGCCAAGACCAACATACAAAGGGCCCTCCAGACAATGCCAACACCTGCACCAACTCCTGGGACTTCAGCATTGGTACCAACTCTCCTGACTCAAAAGGACACCAACCAACTAAAACCTGGTTTTAAAGAACACATCTGCTCTCATGTCTCACTTATTCACCTGAGCCTCTCCTGTACAGCCAGGACACTTCTCTGTCCCATTCTCTCTGGCAGTTAATGACTCTTCCCATGGCTAGCCCCATTCATAGAGCCAATAATAACATTTTTTTTTCTCCTAGCCACCAACAAGCCTTCTCATCTCCTTCAAGGAACAGCTGTCTGAGGTCTCCAGGATGACAGTAAACCAGACGCCACTCCAGCCACACCTCTCGCTGAGCGTGAGCCCACCAACTCCCAGCTCTCTCCTCTTCCATGTCGCTCATGCCTGCAGGAAGTAGGCAGACTTGAGCTGGTGCCCCTTTATCCAAAAAGAGTCTGGAATGGTTGGTTAAATGCATCACCTCAGCTCCCTAACACCCTTTTATACAAAGAGTCTGGAATGTTTGTCTGGGGGCTTCACCCCAGACTCCTGGCATCCATATATACAAGGAGTCTGAAATGTTTGGTGGAAAGTTCCAAGCCCCCTCCCCTGGAGAATGGCCTTAGTACAGACTCCATCTCCAAGAAAGCCCACCAAATGGTGACCCCTCCTCAGGTAAGGTCAGTACCACTCCCACAGGCTATTTAAACTGTCCCCCAGAGAATGAACACGTGGTCTCCCCTTTTCCCTCTCCAGTGGTCATTCCAATTCTCCTTTCCCCCTCTCCGTGTTTTCCCAGGGGCCACCCAGGAGTGCCGGCATCCGTTAAACCTGGGCCTTTTCTAATTTGGTCTGATCTGGTTTGATCTGGTTATTGGATTGGCGGAGAGGCTTGTTGGTCAGGAAAATACTTAACAGAGTCAAAGAGTTTATACATAGTTCATCAGGGTAATTCTGCAATTGATGGTACAAATATACTATGAGAATTAAGCACTACTCCATGTCTGTCGCTTCAGTTCCTGCTTCCAGGTTCCTGCTTGAGGTTCTGCCCTGGTTTCCTCTCGTGATGGAATGTACCCTGCAAGTTCTAGCAAAGCCTTTCCTCCCCAGTTGCTTTTGGTCATGGTGCTTATCATTGCAACAGAAAAAATAACTAAAACACTGCCCAATATCAAGCTAAGCATATTTTGTAGGTTTTCCAGGGCCTGTTAAATGTTCAGGCTTTGTTTAATTTTCAATCAAAATTTTATTGTTTGCAAAAATCAACTTTTTGCTACCACCATGCATATCCACATACCATCGTTCTTCCATCTAAAACTTTCTAGCATGGTAGAGGGGTGAAGTTCACTGGGGCTGAAGCAGAGCCCTACTTCCCAGGGTCCTTCTGGTCTTGGTGAGCAGTCATTTCAGCAAATGGAAATGGGGGAAAAATGTGATTACTAGATATCAGCTCAATAGCTCCTCAAGAGTACACAACTAATTTTGTTCTTGAATTTGTAAAAAAAAAATTGAAATGCAGAGCAGCATGCAATTTTGAAAGTCTGCTAATTGTTTCCACTTTGATTGATACTTCATCCAGGAATTAGCAGATATATTCATTACAATGTAATAGCTCACTGGAACTTAGTTAAACATGAGTCCCACACTGTGAAGAAATTAAACAGTTACTGGTGTTCCTTGCTTGGTTACTAGACAGAAAAAAAAATGTTTGTTGCATGTAACCAACATTCATATCTGATTAAAATGTCCAAAATGATGGAATCCTCAAAAAGCAAGCCAATTGTCCTGTGTTAGACATGAACTACTAAGGACATATTCAGCAACCACTAACTCTATAGAATCAAACATCAAAGGATTGATTATTGAAATTAACCCGAAATGCCCAGGACAGTCTGGCTTGTGCTTGTGAAGAATCCTAACAAAAGTAAATGCAGCGCAGTGTAGCAATGGTTCTGTGTGTGAGATTCCTTTCCGGGATAACGACTGGTCTACCTAAGAAGGACAAGAGAAAAATATTCAATATTTGATTCTCCAAGACCCTATTCCAAGTTTGAGCAAAAATGGAAGCACAATTAGATATGAATGAAGCACCTAAAGCTGCAAATACTCAAGAAATAAAACTTAATTTAATAAAATCAACCTTCATGAAAGAATTGTGTTAGTAACAGGGACATGACCCTCAAACTTAATGAAAAGTGGATCTGTGTGCTCAGAGAAAATAGGAGGTTTTCCTAAGATAAGGTATTGTCTGTTCCTGTATTCCTAGATAGGGAGGGTTTCTGAAGATAAGATATTCTCAGTTCCTATATTCCTAGATAGGGATCACACCTACACAGTGCTCTGCAGGAAAGCTTGCTGCAGTCTGAAGGAAGATATAGAAAAGAGATATTGATCAGAAACAGTTTCTGCTTTAAGTATTGGTAATGTATCCAGTTTGGACATGCAAGTGTGGTGTCATTCAATAGGAATTCAAGAAAACAACTCACAGAATTGGCTCTTCTGAGTAGGTGTGTGTCAGATCTATAGGGTTTTTACAAGCAAGACAACAGAATCCATGTCATCCCAAAGTCAGGACATTTTTTCCCCTGAGTTACACTGAATAGAATGATAATACTGCTATTGTATATCGATTTTATTCAGCGTTCAATCTTGCTATCCACGTATTCATTCATATAGGTGTGTGTGTTTTAAAGGCTCAGTAAGCAAACGTCTAGACGTTGGGAAGGAGATGCTTTGGAGGAGTGTCAAATCTTAGCCCATGAAGTAGAATGAAGGGCTGGAGCCATAGCTCTGTGGATAGGAACATTTGATCTTCTCTCTCAAAGATGTGAGTCTGGTTCCCAGCACAGACATCAGGCATTCCACAACTGCCTGCAATCCAGGCTCACCTCAGGGCTTCAAATGACCTCATCTGTCCTCGGCCAACTCCTGTCCTCACACATGCAAGCATGCATGCGTGCACATACACACGCACACACAAATAAATTATTCTAAAAATTATACTCAGACAATGTAACCTTGCCACCCATTATATAACACCTGTGCTTCCAATGTCTTTAGACCTCAGATAATTTGCTAAGATCTCACTGGCGTTGCTCCTTCTTCAGGGAGGACTCTAAGCTGTGCAACTGACAACTGTTGTGTTCTCTTTCCACCAGGTGGGTCCATCGCATTCGGCCCATATTCACTTTGTCTCTCCCACATTATCTGCTGCACAACAGAAATCTAACAGTTATTCAGTTTGCTAATGATCTAACAGAAATGCTGAGTCTTAGAACACTTATCTTCTATTTATTCTGCAAGTAATCAAACTCTGTGGAACGATAACTTAAAACAAGGTAAATGCAATAATTTATCAAATTTTGTTTAAGTAAGAAATACTACATTGTCAAGATGCAAGTGAAATTGTGAAGGTGTATTATTACTATGCCACCAGAAAGCATTGAGATATATGTATATATATATATATATTATATAATCTCAAATGTTTTCATTATTATTATTATTATTGTCTTAGTGGCATATTTCTGTGAAGAGACATAATAACCATGGAAACGCTTATAAAAGGAAGCATTTATTTGGGGTTTGCTTATAGTCCATAGTTTTACTCCATTATCATCACTGCAGTAAACATGGCAGCATACAGGCAAACATGGTGCTGGAGAAGGAGCTGAGAGTTCTGCATCTTGATCATCAGGCAGCAAGAGGAGGAGCAAGACACTGGACCCAGCTTGAGCAACTGAAGCCACAAAGTCCAACCTCAGGATGTGCTTCCTTTGACAGGCCGCACCTTCACTGAGAAGTGGGTACGTCCCAATCCCTGTCAAGTAGGACCACTACCAGATGACCAAGCATCCAAATACAGAAGCCTATGTTGGTCATTCCTATTCAAACTGCTGTTGTTATTAACTACAGCTGTGCTCATTGACAGTGGGGATTCAGGTTTGGAGATTGCATAACCTGTAAAGTACTGGTTACCATCACGATCTCCATTGCTATCCTCAGTGCTATCATTATACTCATTGCGTACAACAGGGTTCTGTTAGGACAACAGCTGGGAAAATAAAACTTTCTGTTTTGTCTTTTGTTATAGGAGGCCGCTTGTTTGTTCCCAGCTGCTCAGCCCTTAAGTATCAGTAATCACACAAAATCTATACTATTTGCTATACTGTTTGGCCAATAGCTTAAGCATATTTCTGGCTAACTAATATCTTAAATTAACCCATCTCCATTAATCTGTATATTGCCATGAGGCTGTAGTTTACTGGGTAAAGTTCCAGCATCTGTCTCCAGCAGAGCTACATGGCTTCTCCTCACTCTGCCTTCTTTCTCCCAGCATTCAGTTTAGTTTACCCTGCCTACCTCTATTCTTCCCTGTGCAGGCCCAAGACAGTTCTTTACTAACCAATGATATTCACAGCATTCAGAGGAGAATCCCACATCAGTCTTAGATTAAGTTGCTATGTTTCTTTCGTTAGTTCATTCTGGTCTATTATTTTAAAATGGTATTTCCCTAAGTGTTCCTGAAAATATCAAGTAAACAAGAATGTGTGGGATGGAAGAACCTCAAATAAAACACATTCTAAGCACACGAAGACATTCATAAGCAAACATCCAAGAAAACGGCTCACAGATGTGACAGGAGTGAGCTGCGAGAGAATAAGATTGGGGTGGACTGAAAGACCGTGCCTCCAAAGGCTGCAAGGAAAAGCCTGTGGAAAAAGCCAAATACACCACAGTGAAAGGAATCCAAAATTCAACTTATTTGAAGAGTTTGTGTACCCTAATGTTTAATATTTAGTCTACGTGTTGTTCATTTTCTTATGATGAATTATGTGTTCCTATAAAATAGAAACGTTCATTTATTCTTATTCCATTAAACAGCAGCATTTTATTATCTCTGCTATCTTAGGTATTATAAACAGAACGTATCACTGAAGAAGATTATAAACCAATATCAGTTATTAATACTCAGGCACTGTGTACTAGGAAGTCAGACAAGTGAGAATGAAACACGGTGAAGTGATGTGGGACAGACACTAAAATGTGGTAAGTATTCAGTTCTGTGTTAGCACACGTTCAGGAACTATTACTGGTTTAACTGGCTATGGAGAATGTACATGGTTAGGTGAAAATACACAGATATTTGTGCATGAGGTTGAGTGGCATGTGAAAGTTTTCTGGGTTCACAAAATAGGGGAAGGTGTTGTAAGGGAAAGAAGAGATGAAGCACAGAGAAATAACGATGGGAAACAGATAAACGGGGCTGGAGAGATGGCACAGCAATTGAGAGCACTGGCTGCTATTCCAGTGGACCCAGGTTCAATTTTTAACAATCATATGGCAGCTCATAACCATCTGTAACTCCCATCTCAGGGGACCTGACAACTGTTGCATAGACATATATGCTGACAAAACACCCACACACATTGAAGTAAAAAGTAAATAAAATGGTCTTCCAAAAACGGTAAAGAATTACATAAATAGTCAGTAAGTGGATGGCCAGGAGATATACTTGAATGCTACAAAAGAGGCAAAAAGAAAAAACAAACCTATTCCACCTCTATGTATAAAGGGTATTAAATGCCATTGTAGAGACACACTTGACTTTGAGGGAGTGATTTTTAAGAGACTGTTATAAACCACAACTGAAATTTGGAAGTATAACAATCAAAAATGAAAATAAGCAAGGAAGAGACTGTGACAAGACTCGGCTTGAGATACAGTAATGGTTCAGAATGTACTGATGCGATTATAGGCAGGAAGGCACAGAATGGAAAGAGACCTTGGAGTGCCATCAAATAGGACTTGGAAACTAAATGGGTGGAGGATACTATTGACCAGGAAAAGATGAGTGCAGAACGAAAAAAGGACCCAAGGCATTGGCTGTGTAAGAACGAGAGGCGTGGAAGATGAGGCCGTTTCTTGGTGGATGCCTTGCTAAAATGAAGACTCTCAGGCACAGAGGACCTCCTCCTGGCCGTGGATAGCTTGTCTCTCTACCTGCTTTCAGCTTTCTCTGTGAGTAGTCTTCATCGCTCCATAGCTGGGACTATGGTGTAGTCAAAACCTACCCCATGTGTTACCACTTAGGATGAAAATCACGATTGCTGAGAGACAGCTGGATCAAATGGAAGACCATTTCCCAGTTTTAAAATCAGATAACCCTGGTATCTTTTCCCAGTCCCTGCCTCCTTCTAGGCATGTGTGCTCCTGGGTCGGTCAGTTCTCCATTACACCTTTTCTTCTGCATACACCCCACTAGATGCTTGAGAGGAGCATCTCAGACATTTCATGTGACTGAGTCCTCTTTATTTTCAACTTCTCAGCCCACTAAGGAAAGGGGAATCTCTGCAACCCCTTCTGAGTCCTTCAGAGTTACTAGTTCAAACATGCTCATTTGCATGATTCCAGCTGAAGTTCCTCAGTAGAGAATAAATAACCTTGGATCTAATTTCCTTAAACCATGTTTCCATTAAACAAAATAATTTTTATATAAAAATAACAATAATTTTTTATATAAAAATAACATTTTGTGTAACAAAATGAATGCATTCAAAGCTTGCTTATATTAACATATTTATTAAACCACAATGAAATGATATTAAAAAAGAACATCTATCTTATTAGACTTCTAGCCTTAAAACAAGCTATTCATAATCCTGTATATGTGCACATGGGAATAAAGCAAACACGATTCAGCAAGTTACTAATAGTGTTTATCTGCACACAGCAGGATTACAAGAGATTGTACTTTTTATCAAGATATATGCTAAATGTTCCACAATGTCATTGTTACTGTATTTAATTACTCATCATTTAACATTTATCAAACAACTAAAGCTATAGGCAACTAGGCTATGGCCTTGAGCTTCTTGGCTCAACTCAAAAAAAATTACATTCTTGAGTTTATCATTAAAAGCGTGAAATAACCGCATACACGGCTCTGAGCAAACATTTGATAAATAAGCAACAAGCGCACACATAATTTCTTAAAATATTAACATGTAAAATATTGAAAAGAAAATGATGAAACATTAAATGAAATCAGTACTTTGTTTTAAAATATAAGAACCTATTTGCAGCCTCATAAGATTTATATTTTTGAATCATTTTGCTAATTACCAAGAAATGTCATACACAATAATTTAAGTAAGGAAAACTGAGTGCATTGTTATTTATTGTACTCCATAATAAGATATCTTTATAATAGAAAAATGAAACACAGTTAAAATAGAAAGAAGAAACAAAGTTATTCTGAGTCCCACTCCAGAAGCGCTATTACACATTAACTTTGCTTAGATGTGAGACAATTACAAAGTGCAACACTGTTTATCTTTTGGAGATTTAAATGTCCCACTGTGGCCCCACTGACCATTAGGCACCTGGTATAGCAACACTACAAGTGTGCAGGGCCTGGAACAGGAATATTGCTCTCTGTATAATTTTCACTTGTTCCCAAAGGTGCCTTCTGTTAAGTGTGATGCCATTGGTCCTCCACATTGTCGCTACCAGCGTGACATAGTCTCTGTCACTGTCTTAACGAGACATAAATTAATAGTTTAAAATTGACCTTTAGTTCAAGATAGGTATGAAAATGTTTTATGCCTCATTAAATGATGTGTTCACTCATATTATACAGTGCATTTTTATAATAAATGTATTTAATAGTGTCCCTAGAAGGAATGTTTTTAAAAAGTTAACATAAGTGTGTTTACTTCAAGTGATAATGTTAAGGAATGATTCACTTTCTTCAAACCAATAGTAACTGAGTATTTTGACCCAAGTCATTGCATATTTGAAATATTAGTAGAAATTTGGAATACATGACAAGAAATTACTTTTTCTTATCTAATCTAGATTTCAAATATTAAATTAATGTCACTTAAGTGCTATTCTAATTAGAAATAAATCCTTCGTTTTAATTCTTGGAATGCAATATTATTTTGCAAAAGCCATCTTTTGGTTTTTAGGTCAAGCTGACTATGTTGCTTTCCTTCCTAAAACTCTTTGAAATTATGGGGGAATCAATCCTAGGAATATACGAAGGATGTCTTCAGAGGGCAAGGAAAACTGAAGAATTTTTAAGTTTAAAAAACAGATGGGGTTTAATTGGAAAAGCTACCCTGTGGAGACGAGCAGCTGACAACTCAAAGGGAACTCCAGGAAAAAAGAAACTGTTACCCATAGAGCCCCGAAAGTCTCCCAGGATCAGAGACATTCTGGCTTGGGAGCAAGCCCGGTCCCTAGGGCAGCTGGCAAGGTAATTAATTAAAGTGGCATGTCTCTGTTGTACTGGAATAAAGCTTTGGATCACAAGCAGGAGACTTTCAAATAAATGAAGGACTTGCCTTAGGGAACTCCCGGGCCTAGCTTGGTAACTTACTGAAGAGAAAGAAGTAAGGCAAGGCCTACTCAAGTGCCAGCGACAAATTAGGTCCTCCGTTTCCTTAAAGAGACCAAAGAACAGTGAGCAGTCTCTACTTAAGTAATAAACATTCCAACAGAAACCAAAATAGAATGTGTTTTAAAACTTGGATAAGAAAGCCAATCATCCTAATACAAATTCCAGAAGTCTTAAAGAAAATATCGGTATAGTTGGTTTTATCATCTTGACTAACTATATCATTAAATAACTAAAAAAATTGGGAACTAGGGAAGCAGACAGGCTAAGTGCAGATTGACATCTGTTCCCTTCCTCCAAACCCAGGTCCTCAGTCTCACCCTCAGCTCTGCAGCAGACCGAGTGTTTCTGGTCCTTCTTCTATCTATTCCCACTTCTTCTTCCTTTGTTCTTACCCAGCTATATAGACCCACAAAACCTTGTAGGCATACGTAGCTAGGCAACCCACGCAAACAAACAAGGGAAGTTTATGGTCTTTGGTTCATTAGCATTTGGTCAAATGTTAGTAAACTTCAATGTTAGCAAGCTCATAAGCTTGATGCTTTTCAGAAGAACCAGTGAAGGTTTGTCTTCCTCTGGTCTGTGGGTAGATGGTTAATTATTTTTCCTGAGAGTAAAAAAACAAGCAGTAAATCTCCTGAACTAAAGACATTAGTAAACTGAGGTGAAAGTGAGGTGAGGAGTTATAAGTCTTTTAACACAAGGTTATTTTTAGGTCATCACTTTTCTTATCTATAAGTTAGATAAAACCAAGGCACGCTAATTTTTTTCTATCTATGTGAGCAGCTATGAATTAACAACTTTGACCATGTAGTAATTCTATGTCCTTAGATATCTGGGAATGTCTTAAATGAAATGCTTTTTCCTGGACCCTAAACATTGACCAAATGCCTGTCAATAAGGATGATTGCAGGAAGGCAGATCTCTATGCTTACCTAGGAGAGAGGAGCAAAGACCTGGTAGCGGAAAGCAGATTTCTTGACTGTGTGACTGTCTTCACACATAGCACAAATAGTGTTGAACTGTAGGAGTTAAACCCCGAATTTGTAACAGAAGTGGAACAGCTACAGCAAGAAATCTTACAACAAGAAACAGCCACTTTATTTGTAAGGCGATAAGGCCAACATGCCTTTCATCTTGGTCTAAACATCCAACAAGAACAAAAAAACTTGGCTCTGCTGAGCAGCCTCATGAGAAGACGACAGAGTAATTACTGTAAAATGTTGCAGCTTGTGGCAGGAACTCAAACAAGAAACTCTGAGGCAAGCCTTGCAAATGGAGTACAAGATATGGAAGAGAGAGTCCTCGTCATTGAAGACAAGACAGAAGAAACAGATACCAAAGTCAAAGAAAATGTTAAATCTAAAAGAATTCTAGCACAAAACATCCAGGAAGTATAGGATATTGTGAAAAGACAAATCTAAAAATAATAGGAATAGAGGAAGAAGAAGAAACACAGGTCAATGACACAGAAAATATTTTCATCAGAGTCATAGATGAAATTCTCTCTAACCTAAGTCAGGATATGTACAAAGAAGCATAGACAATACCAAATACACTGTACCAGAAAAGAATGCCACCATCACACATAATAACCAAGACAGTAAACATACAGAATGAAGAAAGAATACTAAAAGCTTCAAGGAAAAAAACAAAAACCAACAAACAAAAACAAGTAATATATAAAAACAGTCTATTAGAATTACACCTGACTTTTCCATGGAGACTCTCAAAACCAGAAGGGCCTGGACAGATGTCCTACAAACTCTAAGAGACTACAGATGCCAGTCCAGGCTACTATACCCAAGAAAACTTTCAATCACAATACAAGGAGAAGATAAGATATTACATGATATAAAACAAATTGAAGCAACTGCTATCTGCAAACCCAACCACACAGAAGACACTAGAAGGAAAACTCCAATCTAAAGAACTTAACCACACTCAGGCAAATCACAAAGAATAAGAAATCTCAGACCAAGAAATCAAAGGAAGGAAAACACACACACCAAGCAACACACATTAAAACAAAATAACAACAAATTTTGCTCATTGATAACTCTCAACATTCTTTATCTCAATTCCATAATTAACAGATATAGACTAACAGAATAGATGCAAAACAGGATCCATCTTTCTGCTCTATCCAGGAAACACACCTTAAGATCAAGCATGGATATCAACTCAGGGTAAATACATAGAAAAAAAATTCCAAGCAAATGGACCCCTCCCCACAAAAGTTGCTATAACCATGTTAATATATAACGAAAGAGTCTTTAAGCCAAAACTAATCAGGAGAGATAGAGAAGTATTCTACATACTCAGCAAAGGAAACATTCACCAAGAAGACATTGAAATGCTATGAACTAAATGCAAGAGCATCCACTTCTTAAAAGCAACCCTACTATAAGTAAAATACTTATTAACCCTTAAATGGTGGCTGTGGGTGGCTTCCATGCCTCACTCTCTTCAGGTGACAGTCAGGTCATCCAGGCAAAACTGGACAGAGAAATAACAGAACTAACAGATGCTGTGACTCAAATGTACAGAACATTTCACCCAAACACAGAAGAATATCACCTCTCAGAACCTCATTGAACTTTCCGCAAAATAGAACATGCTCAGATGCAAAGCAAGTCCCAACAGATACAAGGTAATTGACATAAATAGCATCCTACATCCTACCTGACCAACACAGATCAAAGCTGGATAAGACAACAGGAACAACAGAAAGCTTACAAAACCATGGAAACTGAGCAACTCACTATTGAATGAAAAACTAGTAAAAAAGAAATTAATAAAACATTAAAAACTTCTAGAATTGAATGAACATGAATTCACAACATACCTAAACTTGTGGGTTACATTAAAGGCAGTTCTAAGAGGCAAGTTCATAGCACTAAGCACCTACATTCAAAACGAGACAAAAACTGGAGAGAACGCATACTAGTAACTTAATAGCACACCCAAACAGTGATATCTTGTTTATGATCTAACAAATAAAGCTTTCCTGAAAATCAAAGTGCAAAACTAGCAACGCAATTCAGTCAGACAGGCCAGGCAGTGGGGGCACACACCTTTAATCCCAGCGGCCACACCAGCTAGCTGCAGAGGCTGGGTGGTGATGGCACACATCTTTAATACCAGCACTAGAGAGACATATAAGGAAGGATGAGACAGGGACTCACTCATTTTTCAGCCTGAAGATTTCATAGAGATAAGAGCTCTCTAGTGGATTGGCTGTTTTGCTTTTCTGATTTTCAGTTTGAATCCCAATATCTGCCTCTGGGTTTTTATTATTCATGCTACACACCCAAAAGCTCCAGAACAAGAAGCAACCACAACCAAAAGGGGTAGAAAACAAGAAGTAATCAAATCAAGGCTGAAATCAGTAAAACAGAAACAGAAATTAAAACAATGAATCACTGAAATAAGCACTTGGTTCTTTGAAAATATTAATAAGACTACAAATTCCCACCAAAATTAACTAAAAGGCATACACAGAACATCCAAATTAACAAAATTAGAAATGAAAGGGGCGCATAACAATAGACATTGAGGAAATTCAGAAAAGTCTTTCTTTAAAAACCTATATTACATCAATTTGAAAAATCTAAGAGAAATCAAAAATTTCCCATATGCAAGCAAATTATCAAAGTTAAATCAAAATCAGATAATCAATTTAAACAGACCTAGCACCCCTAGAGAAATCGAGGCAGTAATTAAAATTCTATCAGCCATAAAAAGGTCCAGGGTCAGAACATACTAGTGCAGAATTCTATCACACTTTCAAAGGGGAGTTAATGCCAATATTCATCAAATTGTTTCACAAAATAGAAACAGAAGGGATGAACAATGCCCAATTCATTTACAAGGCCACAGTTACCCCTAATATCTAAACCACATAAAAACCCAAAAAAGAAAGATAATTACAGACCAATTTCCTTTATGAACAAAGATACAAATAAGTATTCAATACAATCCTTACAAACCAAACCCAAGACCACATGAAAAAAAGATCACTCACCATTCACAAACAGGCTTCATCCTAGGGATGTAGTGATGGCTCAACATTCATAAACTGATAAATTTAATCCAGCAAATAAACAAACTGAAAGACAAAAATCACAAGATCATTTCATTAGATGTAGAGAAGGCCTTTGACAAAATTCAGCACTCCTTCATGAAAAAAAGTTCTAGAAATATTAGGAATATTAGAGTCATACCTCTACATAAAGGCAGTTTACAATGATTGCATAATCAACTTAAAAGAAAAGAAACTCAAGGTAATTCCACTAAAATCAGAAACAATATATCTTACCTATACCTATTTGATATAATACTTGCAATCTTCAGTAGATACCTGAAAAAGATCAAGGGGCTACAAAATGGACAGGAAGCAATCAAAGTATCTTTATTTGCAGATGACATAATAGCCTATACAAGTGGTCCTAAACCTTCACCTGAGAACTCCTACATCTGACAAATACTTTCAGCAAATTAGGTTCCACAAACACCAACTCCACCCCCAGACTCCAGGCTGGGAGAAGGACATACATTCTACATACCAGTCCAACCCATGTTTCCACGTGTCTTCATTCCACTGAAGACATACCTAACCTTTAATCCCAACTGCATTCACACATCTTCTTCTTCAACCATCTCGCCCCATACCAGACAGAAAATTAAACCAAAAGTCCATATGACCAAATCTAATAGCAAAAATACAAGCATTGTTCAAGTTCAAGGCAGTAGCTTCCCCCAAAACCATGAGTCATGCAGAAATGCTTGGCCATTGAAGATTACCTAGATTAACCCCCAGAACACATATTTTAAAACAGCAATGCAAGTCTTAAAAGATGCAGTTCACCTAGACAAGCATACCCAGGAAACCTATCTGCCATAACTGAAGGAGAAAGAGAAACTGTTCATAATATAAATATTCTAAAAAGAAAATTATATCCAACAAACTAAATCTAAGGAAAATATAGGAAGCACAATTTCAGGATGAGGAGAAGAATAAAAATAAGAAACTGAAGGAAAAGAATATGAATCTATAATTATCAAAATATCAAGTACCACTGAGAATATAAACAATAATACCACTAATTAGCAACATAATAACTGCAATCAAATGACTGCATTCAATAATACCTTCAAATAGTAATGGCCTCAATTCTCCAATCAAAAGACATGAGCTAACTAAATGAGTTAAGAGGCAAAATCCATCTATTGGTTGTCTATAAGAAGCACATAATAGCTCTAAAGAAATGCACACCATAAAGCAAAATGGCAGAAAAAAAAGTGCTGCAGTCAAATGGGACCAGGAAGCAAGCAGGCATTGCTTTCCTAATACCTAAAAAAATAGACTTCACACTAATCAAAATTCAATAAGAAAGGAGAACTGTAATAAAATGACTTGTCATAAGCAAAAGAAGATTTATATGATCGTCTGGATTATTTACCATGTTCTTTGCAAGCCAGGAGAATGCAAAGTGATAAACTCAAAGTCCAGAGAGAGAGAGAATTTTTAGCCAGGAAGAGAGTCATTTAATAGTGAAGAACAGCTACAGCCATTTCAGAGAAGCAAAGGACGGGAGAATTCATCACCACTGCAAGAAACACTAAAAGGAACTCTCAGAAGTAAAGAAGGGAAGACACTAAGCAATCAAAGGCAGAGGAAGAATAAATCTTACTACCAAATATAAATGAATGAGAATACAGAATGCATTTGTAATAGCTGCACATAAGTCCCTTTATACACTAACATGCCAAGGGTAAAGCATGTCGAGAAAGGAATAAGTGTAGAGATGTGAATGGAATGAACAAAGGAAGAAGGAAAACTCTGTCATCAACTACTGAAGAGTATGTAGGAGCTGAAGCCGACCGACCGACTGACATGCTCTGCCCTGGTGTCAGTCATTACAATGACACTCCCCCCTCCCCACCTCTCTGTTCCTCTCTAGACTGTAGCTGAGCTTCAGTCATTGTACCTTAAGTAGCATCTGATATGGTTAACCCCAGCTCTTGGTTCTGCTCTATCACTAGAGACTAAACAGTGTTGATAAATTTTTTAATTGTAAGAAGATACCAGCAACTGCGGTTTATGAAAAGCGATTAACATGCAAAAAGATTAATGTCTTTGATACCAAAATTTTTCACAGATAATTATAGCATCATTTTTTCATTTGGTATTCTTCACTTTCATATATTGTACATAATTTGATTTAGCTTAGCCTCAGTAGAAGGATATTTGTAATTTGGAATGTTGAAACAACTTTTTACAAGCTTTTCAATTATTTTAGTTCTAAAACAAGTTCGTTTGTCGCTATAGATACCAGAAAAATATTTTTAGCAAATAAGATGGCAAATTAAAATGACATAAGACAGGTCAGGTCCTGTTTGGAGAATCAGGGTTATAATGAGCACACAGTACACAGAGGAGATGGGGCGGGGAGAGAGAGGCAGGCAGGCAAACAGACAGACAGACAAATGGGGTGGAAGAGAAAAGTCATGCTTTTGGTCCAAACATCTACTGATTTAATGACATTCCATGACAGCTGTAAAGTTGACTGGTTTTACAGGGTCCATTGGAATTAAATCATCACCAGATTGTAAGTGAAAAATTTGAGTTTCACATCCTCCCAAGAGTTCTAGGAAACAGACATCCTTAAGTGCAAAGCCTATCAGAAGCAACTGGCAGACAACAGTAGATTTCCAACCCCCATCTTCGCCCCTCGGCTTTTCTCTCTGTATTAAACAGTATTGACTGTCCAGCAAAGAGGAGCAACATGAGGTGTTAATGTATATTCCCAGGGTCATTTTTCGGGGACTTGACACTAAAATTGCCTCGTGGGCTGTGATAATTAGCACTATCATTATTGCCGTTCTTTTTCTTGCTGCAACCCTGGGCCAGATAGACTCGTCATGAATTTCATGTGAACCACAGCTCTCAGCTTCTAAGCGAGGCTCGGCTAGCCCACTCAATAACTAATGTTTTGGGTCATTTCTCTAATGCTCTCTGATCACACTTTCTCCTGGCTGCTAGGTAAGTCAAATGTCTAGGTAGGCATAACTACCCCCCTGCGATTAGGAGCACCGCTACCCAGGGCAGAATCAAGGGACAGAACTGAAGCTTGGGCGTGGCGACCGCAGTGCCGCTGTTCTTCCCTGCAAATCACGTGATTTCTTGTTCTGTACGTTTGTCATTTAATAGTACTGGCAAATTAATCAACGGGATCATTAAAAGACCAGGGCGTTTAAGTGGTTGCCTGTTATTAGAATCAAACGGAACTAATAAAAATGCTCCCTTTTCGGAAAGAAATGTTTGTTTTTGGTTTGTTTTTTTCCCCTGAGGGATTTTAAGAGGTTCTCTTTCTTATGAAGTTCTTTTCAAATTTTGGCAGATTCAATAGTTCTAATTCTGACTATTGACCCAACACCTAATTGTATCCTGCAGCTTGAGCAACACGAGGCAAAGGACTTGATCCATCCTCAGACAAGAGACATTCAACGCAACTGCGCAGTGTTGCAATCTTCAGGATCCAGTTGCCCGTCTGAATCGAAGTCTTCCTTTCTACGCTTGACCTCAACTGAAAGAGTCGGAATTTTGCTTTCCTCTTAACCATCCTGGGAACTCCACAGAATTTCCACTGTCTTTTCAAAATGAAAAGTGTACTGAATGTTCCATCCAGAAACGGGTCCTGCATGAGACTCCTCAGTGAGTCTTGCTTGAGATCTGCACACACAGTCCTTTGGGGCCACATGCAAGTGTGAGAAGCTTCAGTATTTCCCCACAAAGTTCTTCGGTCAATATTTCAGGTGAGCAATCTTAAGAGAATTGTCTGGAGCCTGGAATCTCTGCTACAGTGGTTCTTGATTTCCCAAATATTAAAAGAAATCAAGAGAATAGATGAGATTAGAAATACCAGAGTTATATGACTGAAAAGGCTGGCCCAGGATAGGTCATTTTTCTGAGTTGTCCTGGGATTGAGCTAGCCTTTCTCTTTGTTCCCCAATATATCCACATTCTCTGTACTAGTCATTTTTTTGGGGGGTGGGCACCAACCAGCTTCCATAACATGACACAGAGATGTATTAGTTTTTAATGCTCAGTCCAGGTCATCACATTTATGGCTAGCTCTTTTAATTTAAAATAACCTGATTCTCTTTATCTGCCTTTGTCCTCGGGCTTCTTACCTTCCCTACTGCTGTACATCATACTTTCACTGCATCTCTACATTTGGCTGGCTAGCATCTCCCTCCTCCTCCTTCTCTCTTTCCTCCCCATTTTTCTTTGATTCTAGAGTTCTCGTATCTATTCTCTCTGCCTGCTGTCTCCACCTATCCTTTCTCTGCCTAGCTATTGGCCATTCAGCGCTGTATTAGACCATTTAGGTACCTTAGGCAGGCAAGGTGAAACAGGTGCAACATTATCTTTACATAAGTTGGCACACACCCTTACATCATTTAACAAATGTAGCGTAAGCAGAAGTAACACCGCTTTCACAGCTAAAGTAGTATTCTGCAGTGTAAACAAATGTAATAATTCATCATTGCCCACTTAAAATACTATTCTACAACATTACTCCAGAAAGCCACAGTTAAATCCTCAAATTTCGAGGTCTAAATTCTCCCTTTGGATGCTTATTTCCTTCCAGAATACTCGGATCCCTATTCAGAGACCCCAGTCCAGCCTGGATACTATGTAGGCATTCTAACCTAGGGCTAAAGGAAGAGGATTGGTCTTGTGAGAAAAATGTGGTCCCTAAAAAAAAAATTGAAGGGCTAAACAAAGAATGTATTTTAATGTCCTGGTCAAGGTAGAAGGCTTAGCTCTAGACTACATTCAATATAGTCAATAGCAGGTAGACACACTTGAGCATGGCTCTGTCTCTTACAGAATTCATCTCCAATTCTTCTGCCCCAAGGTTGAGCATCCAATGCTAGAGATTATTTTTTATTTCATCTTCGCAGCTATTTAGCAAAAGAAGAGAGTACATCCTGAGCCAAATGTTTTATCTTGTTTGAAAAGTAACTCATGTTTCCCTCACATTTGAATTGAATAGTGTGAATTAAAGGTAGAGATTCATTTAATATATACAAATATTCTAGAAATGTGTTGATTGTTTTCTCAATTTGAGTCATCTGGCTGTTTCATTGAAACTCAGATGATTGTGTGCGTAGAATCATTTCTGAGAGCCTGTGTTTCACTCTGTTGCTCTTTCCACCACCTTTCGGGTGTATTGATTAATCAACTAGGAATGATTCTTAAAATCCTGTCTCAAAGTCTTGCTTGCTTTACTTTTGGGTTTTGATTTTTTTCAACAGGATTTCAGTTCTATGCAGACTTCAGCATCACCTTGGCAATTTCTGCAAAGCAAAAACATGCTAGAATCATAAATGGGAATTAGTTAGCTCCATACTGCTCTCTGTGGGGAACTAACATCTAACCCCACTGGGGGTTTCCAATCAAAAGCTGTCTTGAGTTTGCAAATTTTCATTAGTTTGGATTTAATCTTCCTGAGCAGTTTTTTCAACACAAAATTCATGTGGTGCTGGTGGGCTTCAGGCGCACATTCTACCAACTGACGCTGCTTTTAAAGTCTCTTTGGAAATGTGTGTCTTCGCTGCCCCTGCTGTGTATGGTAAGCTACATTCTAACACCAGCTCCTCTCCTCTAACACCGAGCTTGCTCTATTTTGCTGGCCCTTTACAGCCACCATTTTTACAGAGAAAATGGAAACATTTCAGTGACCAAGTTCTGAGTCCACCTTTAGAGAATAAAGTGGATAAATGCTCGTATACAGAGGACCACACGTGCTGTAACTATATTGATCGTTGCCAGTAGAAACACTGCTCAGAAATTATTGGAGACAATGTTCTCTGGAAAGATGTTATCACTAGCCAACAGTCATCAAAGTATGACTGACTACTTAGAATTTCATCCATTTGAATGGAAGAGAAATACAGATGATTGATGTTACATCCAAGGAGGAAATATTTCTTCTTTGGTTTTCCCAGGTCTTTGAAAAGTAATGTTAAAATTCTAATTAAAAAGTGATAAGTGTGTGTGTTCATAGGAATAGGTAACTCTGGCATTTGAGCTTAAATTAAATTAAGCCCAAGAGTTTATGCTTGTGGCTGAGCATAAAAAAGTTTATTTATTTTACCCTGAATAAGACACAATTCTAGTTGATGAGCTAGTCTCAATAGCTCGGCAACAAGGAACTCTTCCCTCCAGCAAAGCTCTTATCTGGAGAATGGCCCTGCGACTGGAGGACCGACCTCATCTAAAAGCTGTCTCTAAACCAGATGCCTGGTTCATCTTTACTTGACCTTTGGCACAGATCCCGGCAAAGAAGACTTGTGTTAGAAGTTCTGCTATAGGACCCTACCGCCGCACACTAAACCTTATTAGAGGCACGTGTTACTTAATGCACATTAGGGTTTGTCTCCAGGTTCCCCAGTCCCATACAATCCACATTCTCTGGAATAAAATCGAGTCGATTCATTAAAATCTGTCTCCCAAGAAGGCTGTCTCCATTAGTGCTCATGGGCCACACACGAAGCTTTCTGTTCTCCTTTCTGCTTCTTTCCCCTCTCAACCTGACGGCCAACAGGCTGAGAGAGAGGACCCCCACAGTTTTGCGTGTTGTAAGCGGTATGTTTGTATTTGCTTTGATGGATATATGCACACTATTTGCATACAGCTTTCAACAGAGTCCAGAAGAGAGGTCAGATACCTTGGAACTTTAATTAAAAGTGGTCGTGAGCTACTTAACATGGTGCTAGGAAGGAACCTGCAAGGGTAGCAAGGACTTTTAACTGCAGAACCATCTCTTTAGCTCCTACTTTGTATTTTAAATGTTGCATGCTGTTTGGAGGAGCAGTCTCTTTTGCCTGCTGCTTAGCCAGTACAAAACAAGGCCAAGGATTATACTGCAACTGTGTTTCTAACAGGCGGCCAGGATTTTACCTCCCACATAGTTTTAAATTTAACCTCTGCTTTTCTATCACTGGTAATAAAGACCTATTATTTTTATTATGTAAGACTTGGCAGGTTTGGAAAGGCAACAGCTATTCTCTCTATTTGTAGGAAACTGAAATAAAAATACATTCCTCTTATTTAATTTCCCTGGAAACAGCTAAGTATAAAAGCATTGATTTTGCCCCTACATTCTAACTTAATTAAATCATGAAGATCTTACTTACAAGTTACAAATATATCAAGGAAGACACTATGAAATATTTATTGCTGAAAGGGTAAGACAGTGAGATATTTTCGTTTTACTTTGCCTCAAGAAGTATGACTACTAGTTAGTAATTACTAGTTTCAGTGACTAAATCTTGTCTTAAAATCAGTAATAAATTCAAAGGCTAACCTACCAATAAGCACAGAAATAGACCACAAAACATCAAGCATGAAATCCTCAAAGAGACAACATGCACAGAACAGGAACTGTGTGCATGCATGGAGGAGAGAAAGAAGAAGCAGGGAGAGATTGACTGAGAAATATTGCCTCTGAAACTCAATATAATTTCTGAGGAAATGCTAGAGTGACGTGAAAATCAATGGGATGTTGTAACTGAGTGTGGCGAGCTTGTTACCAGGGAAACTGGGAGCTCTTCCTTGGGTTCTTAGTAAAAGAATTTAAAAACGGACTCATAGTGAAGCTCAAGGACAATTATATTAGAGTTTGAGAGAACAAGAGTGAGCTAAAAAGCATAACACTCCAGACAAGAGATTCAGAAAAAGCTCTGCCTTTTACGTTAGCTATGGAGGTGAGAGAAGCAGAGAGTCACTTCGCTTTGATGATTTTAGAAACTCCACATGGCTGGAAGAAGAAGCATAAATATCCATGTGTGGTCTTTATAAGATTAGAAAAATCACTGCCTGTTGGAAATGTTATACAAATACATCTTATCGGTAATATCCAGCCTTGGACCGTGCGTCATGTATGCAATGGCCAGCTGTGGGCCATCCACAAACAAAACACCAGCTACCTTCACTCTGTAGCTTTCCATGTTTTCGGCTAAGAACAAGCCAGGGCTACACCTCAGGATACTGTACACTAAATATTTCTTATCGTTTACTATGCTGTGATAGATCAATGCCAAATCATGTTTTCATTGTCTGTACTGATTAGTGTATTTGAATCCTCTTTTTTCCAGTAGCTAAAATGTCCTAGCTAGAATACGGAGACCTCTGACATATGGTTGAGTCCCCAACAGGGTTTAGAGTTCCTCACTGTCTTGTCTCAAACAGTCAGAAACTGAAAAGAAAAGAAAAAAAGAAAGACAGGTTTAATTTGAGTATCTTTGTCAAAAATGAGAAAATATTTAATATAAATATTGAAACACTTCTTTCATTGTCGTTTCTCAGAACAGGTAGACGGATACAAAGAGAAGAGAATAAGTTTGCAGATGTCAGAATAGTGAGCAGAAACAGGGCTTACAGCTGTTAACTGGAGACTGTGTCTGCTTTCTCCATGTGGATATCAAAAAGACTCTTGAAGCAAATCTACTTTACTGTAAGCTTGATTCACCACACAATCCTAAATAAGCCTGTCACACAAATGACAGAGTATACTTAATAAATGGGCCACTATTTAGTGCTGATTATTTCTGCTTTTACCAAATTCCCTATAAAAACCTTGGTTTTTCCCCCTTTGTTTTTATTTTCTTAACAAATTCCCAAAGAAGTACATATACATGTTTTTTAAAAAAATGAAAGGAGGTTCAGGCGGTGGTGGTGCACACCTGTAATCCCAGCACTCAG
>LOEQ01006960.1:53262-71973 GCA_001685075.1 Bramus lutescens | reverse complement strand
GCCATGTGGGAGCTGGGCCAGATGAAAAGCAGGCCTGCTCCCCTATCACTACAGAAAATGTAAAATTTAATGTTGTTTTTTTTTTCTCATACTTGACTTTGACCATATTTACTACGGAATGTGACATTCTTTCTGGTCAATTGATGATAAGAATTCCATTAAGCACAATGACATCAACAGCCTTGCAAGTACTTTGGTGAAATGAAGGAAAGGATCCAGGTGATCGACCTATAATCTGAAGGTCCTTTTGGATTTTTTGTGTTAGTCCTTAAGAATGTTCATGAAATCTTCTGATTATCTGCCCACATTTGTGGTAATTTTGCTGTGCCTTAATAGTCAGGGAAGACCATGTAACTTTATTTACCTAATGAAGTATGAGCAGAAGTGTCTCATCATTTCTGGGGAAGGATATTTAATCACAGGTACTAGAATGCTTTGTTAATGTTGACGTCCACACTGACAAATCCTCCCATCATCAACTTTGTCCTTCAAGTGTCTGAGAATAAAATGTTCTGTAGCTCATTGCAGATATGACGTTGGCTGAAGGTCGTCTACGCTCACCACAGAAGCATGTTCTCTGACCTGAAGCCATTGGAGTTTGCCCTGGGATGGAATGTACAGATTTTTGTCATTGTGACCTGACTGGAATAATCACTTGAATTCAACTCAAAAAGATTCAAAATTTCACCTATTCAGATCGAAAACTCCAAAGGAATGAATAGTAAGTGTTTGTGTCCAATCCCTCAGGAGTCATTATTTTCATTGGTAATCTATTGGGAAACAATCTCACAGTATTAAGTCTCTTTACCCCCGGAGACCTGGAAACCTGATACCTTCCCCCAACAAAGGGAACTCTAAAGAATCCTTTTTTACTCTGAGTCACTTGATCCTGTCTCATCAACCCGTTAATACCTTGAGCTCATCACTCAAACTAAAATCTTCTCTCAAATAGCTACAAAGTATTAATGAAGTCACCATCCTTTTGGAAATAGTAAAAATAAAAAAAAACTGAACTATCAGGGTTTTCACATCTAGTATATAAAACTATGAAGGGGAGGGGAGGGGTAGGGAGGAGAGCAGAGAAAAATGTAGAGCTCAATAAAAATCAATTTAAAAAAGTCAAAAAATGCCTGCACATTTATATAGTATTATTTTATAACATTTAATTAAAAAGAAAAAGTAAACTGAAGCATCTTCTTACCAAGAGAAGCTGGGTAAGGAATCAAAGCTTAATCCTACAGAGACTGGAGATTGTTAAATCATCATTGGCCAAGTTGGTTTCTGAAGGCTTAGGGTGAATCTAAGTTCAGGTGTGAAAAGTTTGCTGCAGAAACAGTTATAGACTCTGTTCTGAGGAAAGTGCTGCTCATTTTGTTCTCAGTTTCGTGTAGTTCAATTAGGTTGTCAAAATTCAAGTGATGTTTAACACAAGTCAGACTTCCTCCTTTCAAGGTAGCATTTGAGATTTTTCTTTGAATTTATAAGTCGTTGCCAAAGAAGAAAGCACAGATGAAAAGTGAAGTCGGAACATTCGAGAAATCATGTATTCGTGGAGTTAAGAATGTGTTGGGCTATTTATACTCACAGATGTTTGAGAGGTGAATTATGTGTTCTACATACAAGCTTAGAAACAAAACTTAGAACTAAAACACAAAGGAGGAGCAATGTTACGTCATTTCCCAAGACTTAAGTGTGTTTTGGTATGCATTTTCCCTTGCCAGTTATCCAATCCGTTTCCTGAAGTCTTTCTTTAGGACTGCAGCTAATTTGAGCTTTGCTCAATGGACAAGGGTAGAATTACACTACTTTAAGGCCAATTTGTTAAATAACCATGACCAGATACCAGAATGCATTTCCAGCATGAAACTGCGGCCTGTACAGAGCAATTAGACTCTTCCAACTTATTTGAATATTTTGATATGTTTCTAGCAGAAATTAAAGGTGACATTTGAATCATTCTTAAAGATCAAGTCAACACTCAGTCATTAGCCGAACACCAACTGTCATCTAAAGGTACCATACCGGCATGTTTAAGACATGTTCGTTCATCAGACTAGTACAGGACGCTTGTTTATTCAGTGGCTATTAAATTTGACTTGGGCTTAGCTTCATGCGCTGTATTTCTATCATCTCTTTCTTGGTCAAACTGCTGTTTCCTCCTTCTCTGTACCCTATCCTAGTACAGCTAGTGTTGTATTGTTTGTTCATCTCTTTTGAGATGCCTGACAACAAACACAAAGTCTAGCATATGCTAGGCAATGCTTCGCAGTGATTTACGCCTCAGGCCTCTGTTTTGTCTTGTTGGTTGTTTTTCCCTTCTTGATCTTACTGTGCCTCCCAAGATGACCCCAAACTCACAACCATCTCTTCTCTACCAGTAAAGAGGAAGCACAGCCATGCTGGTTTTGAAGTATCTGCACATCAAGAGCAAACACTAACTAGATCGCTGTTCAGCTTCCTGAGCCCCAAACTTTCCTTTTTTGTCCCTCCCCACTGCCCTTCCCTCCATGTTCCTCTCCTTAAGCTCCTCCTGTTTCCCATTTCCTCGCCAATGGAGTTTCCATCTCTTCCTCAGCCTCCTGCCAGAAGGATAAAGCCAGCTTCAATGACATTATCAATAATTATGGAACTGAAATAAAGGAGGAGCTAATTTGAGTTCTGGCCTGAAATCTGCAGATAAATCAAAAAGACTTATTTAAAATCTCAATTGTGGCTTGTAATGGTCACATCAAGGAATAAAGCCAGCAGAATACTTTTATTTGTGTATGCCCAAGGGAGGACTTTTATTTGCGTATGCCTGTGCGAGTGTACTTAAAAGTACACACACCCTTGCTGTGATAGTTCTAAATTCACACGAGAGAATTCACAACTAATATCTAGCATCTCTAGTGCCCCAGGGAGAGAGAGGGGTGGGGATGAAGAGTCTCTTTTGTCATAATGCAACAAAATGAGTTTTCACATGTACTTAATGGAATATGTACTTAAGGAAGAACAGACAATATGAAGTCGGGTTACCGTCCAACTATGCTGAAACTACGGGAAATCTCTGCTTTTTGACTTTTCCGCTTAAGGTTTATTCCCAGAGCCGAGCTCCTAAGGCTGCCAGCAGCTGTGTAAACACTATCCACATTTCACGTGTAGGCGCTTTCACATCAAGAGCCCCCTTCCCAAGTCTCCTGTGGTGTGTGTGCTGAGAGTGAACCCTAGGGCTAGTGGCTGCTAGGCACGTGGCAGTGAGGCCAGTGTCTCAGAACCCCTGATCTCCTCTCATGCAGTTTTGGTGGAACCTTTCTTCTGCAGATATGCAAGAAACAATCAGAGGCAAAAACGAGACACGCTGTAGGCCTGCATCCCAGTCCACACAGACATATGTATCCATGTATGTCTCTCTTAGAGTCCTCATTGTTGTCTAGTTTCTCTAGGATTGTGAATTGTAGGCTGGTTTTCTTTGCTTTATGTCTAAAAGCCACTTATGAGTGAGTACACGTGATAATTGTCTTTCTAGGTCTGGGTTACCTACTCAATATAATGTTTTCTAGAGCCATCAATTTGCCTGCAAATTTGAAGATGTCATTATTTTTTTATGCTATGTAGTACTCCATTGTGTAAATGTACCATATTTTCATTATCCATTCTTCAGTCAAGGGACATTTAAGTTGTTTCCAGGTTCTGGCTATAACAAACAATGCTGCTGTGAACATAGTTGAGCACGTGTCTTTGTGGAATGATTGAGCATCCTTTGGATATATATCCAAAAGTAGTATTGCTGGGTCTTGAGNTGTTTCCAGGTTCTGGCTATAACAAACAATGCTGCTGTGAACATAGTTGAGCACGTGTCTTTGTGGAATGATTGAGCATCCTTTGGATATATATCCAAAAGTAGTATTGCTGGGTCTTGAGGAAGGTTGTTTCCTAATTTTCTGAGGCATCAGCACACTGATCAAAAGGGACTGTACCAGCTTACACTGCCACCAGCAATAGAAGAGTGTTTCCTTTATCCCATATTCTCTTCAGCATAAGTTGTCATCAGTGTTTTTGATCTTGGCCATTCTTACAGGTGTAAGATGGAGTCTCAGAGTTGTTTTGATTTTCATGCTGTATTTGTGTGTGTGTGTGTGTGTGTGTGTGTACAATAGAAAACCTTTATATAATATGCCAATGTGTTAGCCCCACCCAAAAGAGCTCTAAATGGTGACAAATATACTCTGTATGATACCAACAAAGGGCTTAGGCAAGCTCAGACAACTATCTGAACGTGGAGAAGGATAGTGATTAGAAAAGCTACTGTAGGGCTCATCTTAATTCATCAAGGGGAACAGGATTTTAAATCACTTAGCCTCATATTTATCCTTTTCAATTTCAGTATCTAACGTTGGAGTTTTCTGTTCATAAAATTGGACTCGCCAGATCCTTCACTGTTCATTTTCCCAATAGCAAGCACTAGCTGGAGATACACAGAAAGGAGAAAGGAAAAGCGTGTTGTGAACCAGGATTTTGGGGGCTGATGCTTCCTCCAGTGAGAAAAGTCAATAGAAATGGTGGGAGAATTACTGGCTTCCTAACCTTCGGACAATTATTTTACAGTCCCTGGTTTTTCCAACTTCCCTCAGGCATATTTCTGGGATTTATCCATTCATCCATATAAAATACTGGAATGTCTTGCTTTTAGTAAAAGCAGATGGTCACCATTGAGGAACTATATAACTCTATCAACTCATAATTTTGAAAAACAAAAATAATATCAAAATCTAGGCAATGTCAGATTTCAATTATAGAAAGAAAAACTTAAAGTATTCACGAATGCACATGCTAGCCTCAGCTCTTAAATGAAGTATTTTTGAGGAATGAAATACTGCCTGGTGTGATTCTCAAAGGAGTCCCTGTGAACATGCACCAAAGTGAGGCACCCAGTGTGGGACCTTGAGCTGGTACCCACAGCTACAAGTGATGTAGAAGCCATCACAGTTAGTACAATATTATTGCTAACACCCTTGTAGCCTGGAAGCTTTAAGTGGATGAAGAAGAGGCCTCTGTCTCTGTCTCTCTCTCTCTCTGTGTCTCTCTCTGTCTCTCTTTTGCGCGTGCACAGGCACGCGTTGGAGCCTGTCCTAGAACTCACTCTTGTAGACCAGGCTGGCCTTAAACTCAGAGATCTGCCTGCCTCTGCCACCTGAGTGCTAGGATTAAAGGCATGCGCCACCACTGCCTGACCGAAGAAGGCATCTTGTAAAAGCAGTAAAGCTAAACTTTTTTCCAAACAAGCGAGAATACCCGTCATTGCACTGTATTTCCCCACTTATACAGGAGTGGGATCTGGCCAACAGCTCCCTGAAGGAGGACAATTTGTTCTCCTAACAAACAATCGCTTACTAGTCGTCTCTTTAATTTTTCAAGCTCTCTGTAGTTCTTCTATAAAACTCATAAGATCAGATACTGCATAAAGACTATTAATTAAACTCTCCTTCCATCTACCAAAGTCTTTCTGTGTACCTAAAAGAAACTTAAATGGGGCTACACCTCTGAAACAAAAGTCTGTTTTCTCCATACCCAAGCTGAATCTAAGCAAATTCCTATCTTTGAGTATCTGTCTCCAACATCCACTCCTGAGCATAAGCAAAAACCCACTCTATTGTGGGGTTTTCTTAGGAGCTGCTAAGCTTAAAATCAAGGCTAGAATTGAATGCTATTGTGTCATTAGAGAAGAAAGTAACTGAGGTAAGAAACAGCTCTGCAAACAGCATAAACCTCACTCCAGATACGTCCCTTACAGCACCTACCTTGCATACTCAAGCAGACAGGAGCTGCTTTTTCTTGAGACCCATGAAGGACATTCTTGCAATAGTCCTTATGCTGAAAAAAAATTGTAGAAAATAAAAGTCAAGTGTTTTCTGAAGACACCCAGATATTAAACAGATATTAGGTTAAAACTTAATCTTTAATAAAATTTCAAGAATGGTGATCCTGCCAGTTTCAATCTCTTATAATTGTTTATTTGTTAAGTCTACTTTAGCAAAGGGTTTAAGCTTCTGTCCTTAGATTGGCGGAAGTTACATTTTCCCAATCACTCTGTTATGACACTTTTATGAAAAAAAATTATGATGCTATGTCATTTTCAGGGATTATAAAATTACTAAAACTGAAGGTAGGTGCTCACCTGCATTTTGTCAAGTACTGATAAAGAAATATTCCATTTATTTTCTCAAATATGATTTTATGTAGTTGAATCCTTAAGAAACAGCAAAAATAGTTTATCCTATTTCCACAAAGGAGATGGCTAAAAAGATAGTCAAACGGGTAGACATTTGTTCCTATTACAAACTGACCAATTATACTATTGTGACTTCAAAACTATTTTGGCCATTCACACTACAAATGGTTTTGTATGGAAATGCAATATTCCCCTACAATATGACCACAGGACTATAATGAAAACAAGGCTAATAACACATATGTCAAAAGGATCCCATAACAACCTTCCCGCAAAATTGTATTCCTTGACTGGCCATAAACTCACAGATCCTGGTATCTTAAGACAGATAGTCTTCCTGAAGCAAGATTCTGTGCCTCTTGGAGTCAGGCAAAAAGACATTTTCCAGCAACCAAAGATGTATTACAAGATTCTTAACAAACACTCTCTAAAATGCTACCCCAAGCCTGAGTACAAGCTTACATATTAAATCACCCACATATCTTCAGCACCCTTTAATCTTACTGATAAAGCCACTGGTTATAAACAAGCCACTCTTGGGTGTGCTAATTCTTATGAGCGACCTCCTGTAATGTTCATCAAGACTCAGGGAGTCAGAAGTGTCTCTAACAAGCACCTGATAGGTTCAGATGTTCTGAAGCAACTAACTATAGCCAGGATTAATTTGTTCTTAGAACAGACACCAAAGCAAACCTCTCCATTGTAACTAAACTCATACTGCTTTAAAGTAAAGTAATTTCAGATAAATTACAGATATTATAGCATATAAATGGGACCTCATGAAACTGAAAAGTGTATGTAATTTAGACTGAGTGTCAAGCTACAGAATGAGGAAAGATTTTTGCCGACCGTACATCTGATAAAGAGCTAATATTCAAAATAAATAAAGAACTCAATCATCAAGAGAACAAATAACCCAATTTAAAATTGGGATGAATATTTAAACAGAGAATTCTCAAAAGAGAAAATTCAAATTATTGAGAAGCACTCAAAGAACTTCTCCACATCCACAGCATTCAGGAAATGCGAATCAAAATTACTATAAGATTTCATCTTCTACAAATCAGAATAGATTAACAAAACAAAGATAGCTCCTGCTGGTGAGGTTGTGGAGTAAAGGAAACATTCATTCATGGCTGGTGAGAGTGCAAACTTATAACACCACTATGAAAGTCAACTTAGTGGTTCCTCAGAAAGCTAGAAATCACTCTACCTCTAGATCCCGCTACACCATTCTTGGACATAAACCCAAAAGATACTTCATCGTATGATAGAGAAGTTTGTCCCACTATGTTCATTGCTGCTCTATTCATAAGGCCAGAACTTGGAAACTGCCTAAGTATCTGACAGCAGACAACGGATAAGGAAAATGCGCTACATTTATACAATGACCTATTCAATTGTTTAAAAAAACAGAATGATGCAATTTGCAGATAGATGAAACTAGAAAAAGTCATCCTGATTGAGACAACTCAGACCCAGAAAGACTAATATGGCATACATCTGCTTATCTGTGAACACTAGCTGTTAAGTCCTTAGATGCCTGTTTTCTTTCTAAAGAAGGACAAAAAAGTACTAGATGGGAGGAAGGTGAGGAGGAATGGGGAGGAGAAGAAAGAAGGCAACCTATAATCAAAATATATTATGCTGGAAAATCAATTTTCAATAAAAAAGAAAAGATAAATAAAAACCACAGTACCATCGTCAGTCTGGAATTATGCATCTAGGACTTTGGAAATGAGAGTGGGAGCTATATGATTTAATTTTCTTCTTCAAATTCAAACCACGATAGTCCAAATTACAAAGGGTCACACTCATAATCTTCATGGATGAGTCTCTTTTATCCATAAGTGTTTCTCCTTGCTCTATCCATCTACTCAACTCCACTCTGTGACTCAGGCCCCTCACTCATTTATAGATCTGCACATATATAGTTATAGTAAGTTACTTACAAGCTTGTTTAACTGTCAGATTTTGATAGATTGTGACAGAAAGATCATTCGCAATTCCCAGTGTATTTGAAAATAGACATTCTAAGCAAACAAATAGTAATTACTGCAAACAATAATATGTATTTTAACTTCAACCCTGTAAACTTTTAAGACAATAACAACCAAATCAGATTAACATGCAAAATATTCTAAAGAGAAAAAAAATAGTGACAATGTGTTTGAAAGTTGGGGCAGTGTCACCCTAAATCCCAAGAACCATGATGACTATTCTTCCACAAGTATTTTTCCTATAGCAAAATGGACTCACATTATGGTCTTTTCTTGGGAATTAAAATAAAAATACCTACTCCAATGGAAAACAGCTACTGCCGGATGAACAATATAGTCTTTCCTAGATGAGCAAATAACCAGAGGAGGGAAGAAGAAGAGAGAGGAGGGGAGGGGGAGGGAGAGAAGGGAGGAGAGAAGAAAGAGGAAAGTGAAAACCAAAAGATAGTAGTGTCTCCCCAAAGGTATCATTGTCTGCTTTTCTCAAATATTTTGTCTTTCAGCAGCATTGTGTTCTAGCAATAGGAGAATAAAAAAAATTGCTGTGGTCTATATCATGGTTAGGGAGGAAAAAACAAAACAAAAAAGCAAAAAAAAACCCTTCATCTATAGTTTACAAAATAAAAAAACAAAACCTACAAAATGTTGGTGAACTCCATTTGGAGTTTCAAATGTCTTCTAAAGTTGGTTTTCACCAAAGTATGATTATTCCAACTAGAACTTTTATTATTTATTTGACAGACTCTTAAGACTCAAGGATGTAATTCTAACTGTTGGATTGTGCAAGTGATCTATAGTTCACTGACTATAATCATTTGTAAAGTTGAGGAATGAATTAAATTTGTGAGATTAAAAGCTCCACCATGGTGAGTAGCTGGCAGTGTGATATCGTGGTATAATGAGGCTTCATGATAGACTTTGCGTATCTGCAAGAGTGTGCAGCTTATCCAATTACAGCTTGATGGTGAACGCTCACAGCGTGTAGATAGAGGAATTGCACAATGCCTTCCTCTACCCTAGAGACTGAGTAGCTGGGAACACAATCCACCCTTGCCACCACCTGAGTAACCACATGGGGCATGCATACTGTCTGCACGCTAGCTTTTCCACTTTAAAATGTGAATAGCGCTTAACAGCCTTTCTTAGGAGGGAGGATTAAAGGGGACTTGGAATGGCACAGGATGTGGGGTAATTGCCCCATAAGCATTAGCTATTTTAATCACTTAGAAGTGTGTGATGAACATGTTCATCATGTAATTTATATTTTAACTTTATTCCAAAACAGAACATGTGCCATACTCTAATTGCTTAGAAATACTGGAACACACGTTCCTTGGGAGGGTGTGGCCGCTGGTAGGACTGCCATGTTTCAAGGGATACCTAGACTCCGGCACTGTGGGCGGCGCTAACCAGACTTAATGTGCTATCAATGAAGGAAGAGGAGGAGGAGGAAGAAGAAATGAAGGTGGGAAAGGGACTTTTGGAAGGTATATAGGAAGTTATAGGAGGTAAAAGGAGTTAAAATTATCATATTTCATTGTGTACATGTATAAAATTCTCAATATTAAGAAATATTTAAATTAATTTCAGAACTTCTTCGGTGTTGTCCTCCTGGATCCCAGGAGTCTTCTCTCTGTGGCTTCTAGATGCCAGGAAACAAGAGGAAGCCTTTGATGCTTTGAAGTCGAAATTGCTTGTTCACATCACAATTAAATGATCGTATTCTTATTTCAGAGACCTGCGAGAAAACCAAATGGAGAAGCAATAATTTTCTTGCTCAAAATCACTCAAAAGCACAAATGATACAAGAATAAGAGAGAGGAATTCTTTAGCAAAATTTACTTCTTTAGTTTTAAGAAAAACATTTATTTGGATGTGCATTCGACAAAAGGAAAAGACTTGAGCCGTATGAATAGTCATAGAACGTCATCACTGACAGACATTTCCCAAGCAATACAGAATACTTATCAACCAGGTATTGCATGGGGACATAGTGCATGAGACAATACCTTTTCATTAAGAGTAGCTAGCGTCAAATTCTCTCAGAAGTATCACAATTTTGACAGCTGCCACCAATCTCATTAAGATATTCAAAAGCAAATGATTTTTTAAATACACTTAGTTCAGACACACCATCAATGGTGATAGCATATGGCCTAATACCTTCTAGAAAAGTCAATTTATTTTTTTTAATTTAATTTTATTTTTTGTTTTCTAAGACAGGGTTTCTCTGTAGCTTTGGAGCCTGTCCTGAATCTAGAACTCACAGAGATCCACCTGCTTCTGCCTCCCAAGGGCTGGGATTAAAGGTGTGTGCCATCACTGCCCCGCTTAGAAAAATCAATTTATAAATACTACTTATAATGATAATAAACCTTTTTTTGCTTTTCACTGCTTTAAAATATGCCAGAAATTACATCTGTTCTCCTAGTTCACATGTGTATGCCTGAGAAAATGCAGCTATTTATCCAAAATAAGACAGGTAGTCACTGAGAGACCCAAACAACTGAACTCCAGAACCCCAGCTCTGGCCATCGTGTGAAGGGAGCAGGGGCTTAATTTGAAGGGGGGATCAGGTTGAATTTCATGTATGTCCTTTGTAGAATGAGAATACATTCTTCCAGCCCTGGAACTTTCCCGCGAGTCATACAAAAGATCCTTTCAAAATCAGCAGTGCCGGCCTGAGAGTGCAGCGTTAAGTAAAATGAGCTGTCACTTAAGTGTTTAGAAATTTTGCGGACATAATTAACAAACCAGAGCTTTCCTTTCTTTTATTGCAATGATCCCTGCAAAAATCAATCCATGCACTGAGGGCAGTATGGGAAGAGGCATTTCCTGGAAGTAATTCAACTTGACTGATGCCGGGAGTCAGTATTAGAATGTTCTGAGAAATACATTAGTTCAATCGCTGAGCCTCTAGCAAAGCCTCACATTTAGACAATAGTCACTGATGCCCGGTGGAGTACTTTGTACCATGTGGGGAAGGGGATGTGCTGTTTAATTGAATTACAATCACGGTCTAGCGCGACATCAGTTACACGCTCCTTCTAAAGTCAGGGAAATGTAACCCAGAGAGAAGACAAGGCACAAGGCACACAGCCAGTGGATGACAGTGCTGTGCCTTGAATCCCTCCTGGAAGTCTCTCATTAGACCTAGGACTGGTAGCCGTTCTCTCCATTTGTCTCGGAGGTGATTTTTATCTTTAGAAAAGTTCTCAGTGAATTAAGCCATTCCTTCCTGATAGAGCTGCTGAAAAGACGTGGAATGCATTAGGAAAGAGAGTTGGAGACAGGTTAGTACAAACATGCTCACACCTGGAGTTGATGTCTTCTTTTCCTCATTATGTTAGCACGCATCCTTCCTTTTAGAGGACAGCAGCCAAAGTCTGCATTCCATTACTCATCCCAGTCTGTGCTCTGACTTAGCTGCTGAGCTGTTCCATCTCAGAGCCCTCAGATATTGTTTTGACCTTGGCAATGAAATTCAAGTGGAGGGAAAGCCAAGCATGAATGTTTATCCACCTGCCAGTAGACTGCCTCTTCTGTTTGGTTTCAACTCCCTGAAGACCCAGAGTTTCCCAGTGAACCTTTTGTGTGTCCTGCTTCAGTGAAAGTTTCACGTTCAGGATTTCAACCAGCCTAATAGCCCCTGTGTGTTGTTCTTTGTTATATCTTGGAAAATGAGCATGTCCCTGACTTTAAAGAACACCAGACACTATTTTATGTTCTCTCCTGTTCCATTATAGTTGCCCTTTATTTTCATTTATTTAGATATTTAAATAAATATTTCAAGTCCTTTTTAAATTTTTCCATAGTTTTAGCACATTGATTTTATTCAAAATGATACTTTGATTCAAAAGTCATGCAGGAGAACAATCTCAAAGCCTCAATTTAAAAGCTTTATTATTAATCATGGTTGGAATGACTCTCTAGACCTGTCTTAAAATCATTCCCAATAACCTCAAATATCTCTTTCCAATCTCTAGTTTAGGTTATCTCTAATAACCCTATGGGGGACAGTGGTGGCCACACATACCTTGGTGGTAAACAATAACTAATTGGACTTAAGACCTGTTCAACAAGAGGGAAACCATACCTGGTACTGGAAATCAAACTAACCACTCTCTGCCATTGAAATCATAGTTACCAGAGGAGAATGGACAACCACTAGTTTACTAAACCAACATAATCCCTCACAACAATCTATGAACATTTGTTCTTCTACCCACAGATAAGTGTCACCTTCACCCTTCATCAAGGAAACTTTTCTTTGCAACAGAAGGAAACCACTACAGAAAACTATACCCAATCAAAATGCGGTTGTGGAGCTCTGGTGCAATCTACAAAACAGTCCTGCACCTAAGGCTCAGGGAGCACTGAAGAAGAGGAGGAAGAAAGAGACAGAAGATCGGGGAGCTTGTGGTGAGACTGTGAGATTGTGTCTCCTAGTAACATCAGAAGATACACTTGCAAAGCCTCACCAACGTGACCACCCACACATCAGCTGAACAAGGATGACATCAGCTAACGTGCCAAATTGGAATTAAAAAATGTGCAGGAGACCTCAAGCCTACACAAGGAACTCTGGGAAACTGAGTACAGCTGGAAGCTGCAGAAGTGATTCTCCCCAGAGAAGAACAAACCAATTGGTTGCCCAGGGCCAAACTGACAGTCCCGAAAACATAGATACAAGTAATATTATATGGATTGAACAGATTATATTTCAGAATATATATGTATATACAAATACATATATGCATGCATTAACAATCACTGAAAAAAATGCCATGAATTTGAAGGAGTGTGGAGGGGTTTAAAGGAGGGTAAGAAGTGATGACAGAGAAGGGAAAAACATTGTAATTAATTTATAATTTCAAAAATAAGCAAGAAAGAATGAAAATGAATTCCTTTGTTCTTGGAATAAAAGATATGTGATACAAAAAGAAAAAACTAAAATGAAAACTGAACAAACCTGTAATTCATTCAGAAATAGTTAACAATATTAGTATTTTAGTATATTTTCAAAATTATGATTATGAAATTTATCATAGATGTCAATGAATAAAAACTTATAGAGATTAATCTTTCAGTGAGCATCATTATATTTCCAAATATATCTTTGGTTTGATGCAAATGTTATGCCTCTACAAATTTAAGAAATAATTGGAAACATCTAGAAAAAAATATGTACTTAATTGATACACATACACATACAACATATGAAGGTTGATGTATGAACACGTTTTGATTATATGACTACATGTATGTGTGTATTGCACAGATGTATACAAATCATTTCAACTTTAAATACCAGCTCATTTTCTAAATTTCAAATCAAAATTCTTCATTTCTGAAGTAATTACATAATATCTTATAAGATATAGGTTCTGTAGCCATGGGTACCCATATATGTAGCTTACACTGTTTCTTCTTTACTTCAGAAATAGTCCTGTATAAAATATCATTTTACTGCCTATATTTCTGTGTGAGATTAATTCTACTTTTGGATAAATTATTGACAAGACTTGCAGGGTATGCAACTTTCAGATGTTTGTAAAGATAAGCTTACATCTCCATGAGCAGCACAGAAGAGATTACTTTGCTCATAGAGGTACTATGTGGGGGGGGATTCCATAAAGGGAAAGTGATACTGTGCTTTAAATTTATTTCTAGACGTCATTAAATGTAAACTTCTGGCTTTCTGTTTGTTGATCAGTTATGTGCTTTGCTCTGTGCCCATTAGCACACTGCCAATCATGTTCCTTGCCTAATTTCTAACCTGCTCTTCGTTTCATTCTTTGGGCATCTACTGATGATTTTTAACACTAGTGTGTGTTTAGTACCGCGGCACTTATGCTTTTGATTTTTGTGCAAAGACATTTGCTCTCAGACTGTCGTCATTCAAGCTACATCCTACAGGTAGAAATTTCAATTCAGAGAATGCTTCTCCTAACTTCTGTTCAAACAAGAAATGCTTTCGGAGAAATAATGGCTTTTGTTTGTGGAATTTTCCCCAATAGAAATTTCTTGGTGCTAGTTTCTCTTTTTGTTGGTTTTCATGTGTCTTTCTTGTTAGCATTGGACACCATTATATATTTCCCTGGATGAATATCAACAGAAAGTCACTGGAGGTAACAGAAAAATAGGTAACCTAATGCTATCAATAGGTAACCTAACCAATTTGAGTTACTATGCCAGAATAATATAGACTGGCTAGAAGAAACAAAAAAGATTCAATTCTCACTCAGTAGTAGATTATCTACTAAAGAAATTAAATCCATTTTTAAATGCCATCCTATGGAAACAAAAGCAAAACTTCTTCTCCAAAGTAACATAAATTTTGACCTAAATTTTGAAGTCAAGGCATTTTCAAAATATATATGTTGATTAATCCAGAAGCATTTATAATCAAATGTCTTTAAGCAGCTGTTGCTTCTTCCTCAGCCATCAAACAATTCAAAGACAACACAATAATATACAGTGTCCGGATTCTCTGTGTATTTTCCATCTTTATGCAGCTTTGTTTTAAACTCTATTTCTTCTTTATTTTTAATTTTTGGTTTTTTGAGAACAGGGTTTCTCTGTGTTCTTTGACTGTTTTGGAACTCACTCTGTAGACCAGGCTATCCTTGAACTCAAAGAGATCTGCCTGCCTCAGCCTTCCAAGCTTTGGGATTAAAGGTGTATGCCACCACACCCAACTACTCTCTTTTTTTTATTTTAAGGACTTTACCCTTTTTCTTTTCTCTCCCAAGCCTACATATATTTTTAAACACAATGTAAACTGTTTAGAGGGTTTTTTTTATCTAAATCTATCTTTAGTGTATATCTCTCTTTTTCTGACCACATGAATCTTTAATTTGTTAAGACACTTGGCTAGGATTGAAGTTGTGACTTTCACAGCTGGATTCACCCCATTCCTTAGCTTTCTGAGGGTCTAGCTTCATGGTGGAGGTACTGGCTTGAACCATGCTTATCACCACAACTATATGGAGTTTCAAGGTTAACAGCACTACCAAGAAGCATGCTGCTGGCTATTCAGAAATGCTATTTAAGTGCTTGATGGCAGAGCTTCTTAAAAGAGCTTCAAGGATTTTACAGCTAAAGCTGAAACAGGAAGCCTCTCTTAAATGAGATGCACTTACCTCTAACAAACAGAACCCACCCAAGAAAATGCTGCTAACATGAAGCCATGCTTAACTCTGTTCTTCTGTGTCTACAATTACTTCCCAAGCTCCCTCAGGTTTTATGTGGATGTAGTTGCCCATGTTGGCACCATTTGTTGACAGAGGATTCTGTCCTGCCGGATCCCACAGCCATTTAGTCCCAAAGAAACACACAAGCATACATTAATTATAAACTGGATGGCCTATTAGCTCAGGCTTCTTATTAAATAACCTTTACATCTTAAATTAACCCATAATTCTTGTCTGTGCTAGCCATGTGGCTTGGTAGCTTTTTATTAGTGAGGCATTCTCATCTTGCTTCCTCTACATCTAGGGATGACTACAGACTGAGCCTTTCCTCTTCCCAGAATTCTCCTATTCTGATCATTCCACATATACTTCCTGCCTGGCTACTGGCCAATCAGCATTTTATTAAATCAATACAAGTGACAATTCTTTGCAGGGTACAAGACCATTATCCCACAATTTGCTGACTATAAACCTAAAGCTTTGTATGAGAAATTTTCAAAGATGAAAATAAAAGTCTCAATAAAAAGTATATTCATAGAAAGAATGAAAACTTGAAATTCAAAAAGCTGTAAATTCATCACAAATTAATCTATAGATAGACTAAAAATGATATGAAGATTAATTATAAAACTCTAAAAATTCCCATATGTCATATTATTTTTAAAGAGAAATAAAGAAAAGGAAAGGAAAAGTAGATAAACTCACCAATGAAACAAAAAATCTAGAATAGACCATGTGTATTTGATCTCATAATTTACTATAATTTCAATATAATCTTTTAAATAAATTATAAAGAGTAAAGAAAAATGACCCTGGTTCCTATTGTTTACCACAGAAAAATGATTTCTAAATTGATGGCAATTTTAAATCTGAAAGAAAAAAAAATACACCCTTATAGATCTAAACTGAGTTCAGACAAATCTGTGACCTTAGGCCAAGCAAACTCTGTTAGATGTCATAATGCCAAACCATGAAGTATTAGGATGCAGTGAACAACACAGAACTTAGGAACCTGTATTCGTTTTCACTATGACTGTGGCTAGTGTTTTGAGCAGGGTCTCCCTAAGGTAGAGCAGGTTAGTCTGGAACCAAAGATTTCCCATTGCCTAGACTGTGTTTATAGACGTGGACTACTGCTTACCAATCATTCACCCATAAACTCCTTTTCATTAGTTACCTCCCTTCANGCCGTGTGGGAGCTGGGCCGGACGAAAAGCAGGGCCTTCTCCCCTTTCACTACATCCTGGGTAGAGTTTTTAAGTTTTAAATTTCCTTTGTTTTCTATCCCTTTTTATTTCTTTGAGGACTTATATCCCAAATCATTGCTCATTCAATAACTGATACTGTTTCCCCCAATGTTTTCTCGTAATCATTTCCGATTTTACTTTTAGATTTTTCATCTGTTTTGAGTTGATGGTTTAAATGAAGTAAGAGATAGTAATCATTAATCTGTTTATGAGTATATAGTTTACCCTGCCAGCACTAGTTWTAAGTGGTTTATACTTTCTTCAGTGCACACACACACATACACACACACWCACTACACACACACACACACACACACACACTAACTACTAAYTTTGCTGAGGAGCTATTGGCTGCYGACATGAGGATTAGAATCCTTGGTTAAATTCTGATGGTCTCTCCACATAGAGACTATAGGTTTTCAGAAATCTTTTTATCCAAAGGTGAAGACAGTTATTGTATTCCTAGATAAGAGAATTATATTCTGTAAGCAAATTATTTGAATGAACTCCAAACTATTTTGAAAGCTCATTATAATAAAATACTATCCAAATATTCATTGATCTATTTTATCAGGAATACTGTCTTTCATTAGCAACAACAACAACAAAAAATGCATCTGGTTTTAAGGGTTCCAAAATGAAAGTAAGTGGAATAAAGTTAAAATTCCCATACTCTCACTCCTTCTGGGTTAGTTTCTGATTTCCATGTATCCACTGTCAGAACTTAAAAAGAACAATATGTAAACCATAAGTTTGATAACAAAAATAAGCTTTTAAAAAAATATTGTGTCAACTATGTTTGCATATGAGCAGCAAAAAATTTTGGTAAAAAATAATTTTATTTTAATATTTCAAGACAAGAAATCAAACAAAGTAAAGCTAATTCTTATAGCAATGCAAATTATCAGATTATGACAATTCCTACATTTATACTTATATATAGAACATATAAATGAATAAGTTAAACTTAGATATTTGGCTAAAAGAATTGATTTTACTTTATCAATTACCAATAAAACATCAATAGAATCTTATAAAAGACATTCTAACATTTAAGGCCTTGATACCAATTTTACTGTTGTATCCACATCATTTTAATGCCTAAAAAAATCTGCAAGATAATGAAGAATATATTGCTTCTGTATTTAAGGAAATTATACTTTAGCTTTAGTAATAGGTAATAATAAAGACTTGTTGAAAGCTTGGAATTACATGCAGAAGTTGAACCATTATAGCAGGTGAGTTCCATGAAAGGACAGTGATCTAAGCATTGGAAAAGGCTTTAGAGAGGAAGCTCTTCTGGTTAAAGTTCACCATGATTTATGAAATAATATGGTGGGGAATCTGAGGAAATCTGTCATTAATACCGTGTAAATAGCAGTCACAGGAGTGTAAGATGAAACACTCACCACTTAAGTAACTTGAATTTTAAACTTTAACACAAATCGATAAATATACAGGCTCTAAAATTGGTATTTAGCTATAAAGTTTTGTTTCCAAAACCTGCATCAGACATTGGAAGCCATCTAAAATAGCCAGTTGTTTTGATGCATACTCATAGACATGTTTAAGATGATGAGGCAAGAGGCTTGTAAATTTGATTTTCCCTCAGTTTGAAACAATCTTTAAATCATTATGAATTAAAAAAAATTAAGAATGCAGGGAAGAGGAAGAATAAATGGTAGGTACCTTTCTATTTGCAGGCCATATTACTAAATATTTTTGTGTAAGCCAGAGTCAGATGCTGAAAAACTGAGATATGAATTAGGTGTCACAATCAGAACTTATTTCCATAGAGCATTTGCTAGTGTGGCAGACATGAAAGCATGGCTGTGAATTAGCACTTGGAACTTCTAGGTCTGCTTTTTCATCCATATGGAAATAATGATTCAGGTTTTCCTATGATCCACTACTTGAGCTATATATAAATTAAGAAATACAAAACACCGTAATCTGCAGTTTTCTCATAAATCAAGGCAATTGCCTTATTTTAGCAAGACTCAAAATACAATGTCTCATTTCATTAAGATATCATGTAATTTTATCCTGAAATCTATTGT